>OY748296.1:6886327-7184003 GCA_963556515.1 Nudaria mundana
CTACAACTACCCCTAACGACTGCCATAGATGTTCGTATGACAACCGGGACCGACGGCTTAACGTGCTCTCCGAGGCACGGAGAGGTCTCAGTGTCTTAAGAAATGGCCACCCATCCTAAGACCGGACTGACTAGATGTTGCTTAACCTTTGCTATGTATTAATATTGTCGGTTACCACAAGACCACGAGCCCCTCATTATTCTTTAAACAGATAGACTATTATTATATTAAATCATCATCATTCACCGAGCCTCTTCCCAACTTAGTTGGGGTCGACTATCCAGTCTAACTGTGATTCGACTGAACTTCGATATTTTCCGTGAAGCGACTGCCATCTGACGTTCACAACCCATGGGCGATATCGAGTTCTGTAGTTAGACCGGTCGGATTTTTAAGGGCTTCAACTACCCCTAACGACTGCCATATATATTCGTATGACAACCGGGACCGACGGCTTAACGTGCTCTCCGAGGCACAGAGGGGTCTCAGTGTCTTAAGAAATGGTCACCCATCCGAAGCCCGGCATGACTAGATGTTGCTTAACCTTTGCAATGTATTAATATTGTCGGTTACCACTAGACCACGAGCCCCTCTACTATTATTATATTAAATATGAATAGATATTTAGGTAGGTATATAAAAACATTAGAGCGATGTGGTCCTTAAGCGACATAGCCCTTTAATAAAAATATGAAAATATTATAGGGACTCAAGAAAGTATTTTCTGAAAATAGGAGTAACACTGGAAAGGTCTTCGGGAGTTTTGAAAAAAGTTTATCTTTTAATATAGATGTTTATGTTACTCGTTGAGAAATTCAACTCTACCAACTCCTATCATTGACGCTCGCGCTGGTAAAATTACACCTTATAAATGCTTATGGTATAGGTATATCGTTTCCGAATGTTGTTTTTTTTAGGGTCCGTATCCTAAGGGTGAAACGGGACCCTATTACTAAGTCTTCACTGTCCGCCCTTCCATCTTTCCGTCTGTCACCACCGCTGTGTATCTCATGAATCGTGATAGTTAGACAGCTGAAATTTTCACAGATTATGTATGTATGTTGCCGCTATAACAACAAATACTGAAAACAGAATAAAATAAATATTTAAGGGGCTGATTTTTTACGGAACCTTTCGTGCGCGAGTCTGACGCCACTCTGAATTCCTAAACGGATTTTTTTCGCGGTCTCAATTATAAGAAGCTCAGCGCTTTGCTTTTAGCTAACCTAATTAGATGGCAGGAAACAAGTTCATCATCAGGCTATCGCTAGGCCTCCATAATTATAGATTCCAGTGTGACCGCTCCAATGAGACCCAGCGCTTTTCACTAGGTTGTCGGTATATCTGGTAGGTGGCTGTCACAAACTGCGTTTGGGTTATTATCATTTACCATTATTAAAGTAAGGAAATAGATATTATATCATTAACATATCATATACAATCATTAACAATGGACTCAAAGAAATGGAATACTTGTATTTTAGGGATGTACATGCTTAAAATCAATGCAAAGGTGAGCATTGTGTACTAAAAGAAAATCATGGAATACATTCATATCTACCATCTTTTCAATGCATTTTGATGCATATTTTATAAACGAAAATAACTTTGATGAACTATAAAGTACGTGATAGGAATAGTTATATCGTAAAAAGTAGAATAGAAATGCAAAGGAGTGTCGAAAATAAAATGTTCTGGATTTTAAATGCTTGCAAAAAGATAAAAATTAAACATTGAACTTTCAATATGACTCCTATTTTACGAAAATCGCATGGCATTTTCAGTATCCGTGTTTAAATTAAAAAAAAACGGAATTTTAGACAGCGTTCATTTATTGGATAGAAACAGGCGTTACTTGGCGAAAATCCATGACAAAACAATGGTAAGTAAAAAT
Source organism: Nudaria mundana (assembly GCA_963556515.1). Taxonomy (NCBI): domain Eukaryota; kingdom Metazoa; phylum Arthropoda; class Insecta; order Lepidoptera; family Erebidae; genus Nudaria; species Nudaria mundana. The sequence continues at coordinate 6,888,222 of OY748296.1, forward strand.
TTTTTAAGAAAAAACTTTTTAGCATTAATTAATAGCATTAATTTTTCGCAGAATCAAAAGGACAACAAAACGTCGACAATTGTTTCGCCTCTAAACGAGGCATTATCAAGACTGTCTCAGAGAGAACAGCAAAATTCGTGGTTGGAACGTGTTTGCTTATAAGTAAACGCGTGCAAATTTCATTATCGCGATGTAGGATTCTTTACAATAACCAATGTGGGTAGAAACCTCAGATCATGCTAACTAAGTTCCAAAAATAGGTATTCACCAATACTTGACCTTATCTGTTTGATTTAATTACTGTCTCTTGATAAGTTGCATAGAAAACCCAAACAACACATACAAACCAACAACAGTTAATGTGTCTGTCTGTTCGCAAACAGATTAAGTAAGGGAGATGTGTGAAAATCTATTTGTTCATTGAGTAAGGTGTCCGCATCTCTTCTAACTATTTCTAGCCTTTCCCAAACACTTAACTTGAACCCTTTCTCACATAACCGTAAAACTTTAAAAGTGTTACTATTGTTCAAGGAGTGACCAGTGTCAAGAAGATGCTTCGCGAAGAGGGACCTTTCGGGACAACCATTGCGGGACGCCGCTCTATGTTCCTTATATCTAATATCGAAGGACCTGCCAGTCTGTCCCACATACTTCAAACCACATTCATCACAACTCAACAAATAAACACCTGATCTGCGTGAGACCGACACCGAATCCTTGCCATTACACAGCTCCCTCAAGGCATTCTGAGTTCTAAAAGCAACAAATATATTACTTTCCCTCATGATCTTAGCTATACTCAACGAGACGGGACCCACGAACGGCAAACAGGCCGTGTACTTCCTAGGTGGATCTTGAATCGGATATAATAAATGAAAACTAGCCTTTCTACGTTTTTTATTTAATAATGAGTGAACCATTCCTACGTCATAGCCATTACTTTGTGCTATGTAGCAAATGATGGACAATTCTTCACCAAATGCCTGTGGGCTCAACGGTACCGCCAGTAACCTGCTCAGTAAGCTGTGGAAAGCTGCCATTTTATGTTGCCATGGATGATTGGATGAGTAAGGAATAACTGTGTCTGTAACTGTTGGTTTCCTATAGATACGGAACTCATGAACACCGTTCCTTCTAGTAATTGAAAGGTCCAAGAAATTGAGAGTGGAATCTGACTCCAACTCTAGTGAAAAATCAATTCTAGGGTGTACTGAGTTCAACTTGGAGACAAGGACACTGAGCTGACGTTTTGTTCCTGTCCAACATATAATAATATCATCCACATATCTAAAATAGTACAAGACATGAACGTTCCCAACTATGTGGTTAGTCTCGAATGCATCCATAAATATTTCAGCTATTAAAGGACTGAGTGGCGACCCCATAGCCAGACCATTCCTCTGTAGAAAAAAACTGTTGTTGAACTGAAAGTAATTCTGAGTCATACACAATCTTGTTAGGTTATAAATTTCCTCTATTTTATTAAAATTTACCCTTTTTATTGTTAATTTGTGTCTCAAAATATCTAATACTTCATTATACGGTACGTTAGTGAATAAACTTTTCACGTCCAAAGACACAAGTTGAGCATTGGACGGTAACTTAATATTTTTAATCTTGTTTATGAGGTCAGTACTATTTTTTATAGAAAATTTTGGGTTAAAATCTATTGCTTCTTTAATGATTGTGTTCAAAAACTTCGACAAATTATATGCCGGCGCGCCCCTGTATGCGACAACAGGTCTAATTGGGCACCCTTCCTTGTGTATTTTTGGAAGGCCATAAAACAACGGACAACTGGGATTCATGTTTATCAAAGTTTTATGCAACGAAGAGTTCTCAGGGAATAAATAAGACGTGGATTTCAAAGCAAGCTTTAGTTCTGCCTGGAACTTAGCTGTAGGATTGAAGGTTAAGTGTTGAAAATCATCAGATGAAATGATGTCATTGACTCTTGCCATGTAATCCTCCCTCGGGGTAAAACCCTACCCCAACGACGCGGGATTCTCATCCCGACCGAGCCCCCGGCCCCGTAGAGACCACGCAGGTGGTCAAATTTCGCCGGCCGCCAATGGAAATACCTTCTGCGTGTGCACCAGAGACACCCGGCAACGGACGTAATAGCGGCTGCGGCATAGGGTCGCGGAATTAAAAAAAAAAAAAAGGCTATATTATAAGAATAATAGTACTAGTGATTGAGTTCGAAAATACTTATCATCTTTTTGTGAACCGCGGTAATGCATGCAACGAATAGGTAATTATATTCTGTTGTATGTTATGTAAACCTTGTAAGTACTATTATTGGGGGTGCCCGTCATTCATTGTTCGTTAAACTGAAGGGTTGAATATTTATGTACTAAGTTTAGTGTTAGTATAGGTACCTACTAATGGGCAATCACGTCATACATGGCTTATTGAGACTGATGGGGCTTGGTCGTATTACAAACATTCCTCCATTTATTTTAATTTTCTCTAGCGTCCGTTGCCGGGCGTCTCTGGTTACAAGCAGAACGTATTTCCAGTGGCGCCCGGCGGACTTTGACCACCTCTGTGGTCTCTGCGGGGGTTGGGTCGGGATGAGAATCCCGCGTCGGGTAGGGTTTTATCCCGCGTCAGTGAGTGAATCGGGTTGCGTGCTATGGGGCAAAGGCCCCGAAGCATGTAACCGACGGGTGGCGATCCCGCCGTCCTCAGGCCCCGATCATGGAGGTCGATGGCCTTGGGCGTAGATGAGTCTGCGCCGCCCTCGTCGCTGACTACGGAACTCGGCGGGGAGGGTACGCCCCCTTTCCCTCTCGGCCGCCTCCTTCGCGAGCACGACTTGCTCGCAGTAGAACACGGCCGCGTTCCATCTACTCCCGCTGGAGACCATGCTTCAAGCCATGGGGTATCCACGCCCAGACCCACTACGAGGTCCCGGCGCTGACTCACCCATGCTGAGCACTCCACCAACGTGTGGAGTGCGGTGTCGTCGTCGGAAACCTCGCAGTGTTGACACCGGGGTGTGACCTCACGACGGATGCGAAACAAGTAGCTACCGAAGCATCCATGTCCGGTAACGATCTGCGTCGCACGATACGTGAGGTCACCATGCTGCTTCTGCAGCCAATCGTCCATGATCGGTCTCACCGCCGCGATGCTGGTGGTACCCCACTTGGGTTGCTCAAGTCGCACCCTCCATGACTCCATGAGATTCTGGCGGAGTTGGGACCGCTGGTAATCGATTTCTCGAGACGCAGGCCTGTGGTCCCGCTCCAGCGCCTCCTTGCGCCATTGGAACAATGACGCAAGGGCTCTCGCTTCCAGGTCCCATGGAGGGGTCCCGGCTAGGAGACATGCAGCCTCTGCGGAGATAGCCCCTTATTGTTTTGACGGCCAAGGTCCTCAACGGTCTGTTAAGGAGCGTTGAGTTGTTGGCCGTCAACCGCGCCGCCCATACGGGAGTCTCCTGCAGGAATGGATATGGTCTGAAATAAAGTCATTTTATTTATTTATTTTTATTTTATTACTATATAGCCTGTTTCTTCAAGAATGATTATACATAGTATATGACACAGAAGGTGGCGCTGTAGCGTGACGGGTTAATTTTTAAAAACTCCGTAATTTTCGAGACTTTTTCTCAAAAAATATATTGATACCTGTTAGCCTACAAGTGTGAAAACACATGCGCAGGCATGGCATGTGTTTCCACACTCCCACATATAACCCTGGGTTCTGTAAGCGGAGCGTGAAGAGGCACATCACTAGGTCGTCAAGTTGAAGGCCACTTTCTATAGTATTCAGTGTACTGTGAGAGTCGCCCTCAATCGCCAGGCGTCGCCTCAGCTTACCATCAGGCAGGCGGAGTCAATTTGGCGATCCTAATATTAAAAAAAATACGTAAGTAGGTAGTGAAACCAATAATGTGTATGGATTAGCGTCTTTCGAGTGCTGTGTGATCGTGAACTATACAAGAATAGACTAATACAAAAACTTTGAACCTGTGCGTAGGTACGTTGTTGTTAGTACAAATCTAATTCTGATACATCATGTAATAACTTAGGTGGTAATCTTGTGCCAGAAGATCATAGCGGAAACATACATTAAATCTGGTAATATATTATGTAAAACGTCTATATGGTTCACTATCAACAGCATACGATCCCATTTTACTTCTGTGGTAGACTGTAAAATTTAATTTGGAATCTGTAATGTACTTACTAAGATTTTCATGTTGTCACCATTATAAACAAATAGTCGGGGTAAGAGGTAGCTTAGCAATTTGGAGTTGGTATCCTTATACCAAATAATAATGTAAGTATAGAATACTCAAATGAACTACGAGTACCATGATAATTATTATCATCACTACATAATTATTTTTAAACAAAGTCGTTTCCGTCTGTATGTATGCTTAGATCTTTAAAACTACGCAATGAATTTTTATGCGGTCTTTCCAATGTATAGAGTGGTTCTCGAGGAAGGTTTTTGTGAACTTATATAATTTGTCAACCCGCGGGCGTCCGCTAGTATTCCATAATTACTAATAATTATAATCCAAGCAAATTGAGGTTTGGGCACATCAAAGGTATGGGCACAGAAAAGAGAATAGTATGTAAGTACGTGCATAAAGTGCAGAGACAAACAAAACAACTTCTTTTTTTGGGGACAGACTAAGTACTAGTGGTTCTGTGAACAGTAGACCTCGCGTTATTTTCGCATTTTCCCCCCAATCGAAAAATCCCTTCAACAAAAGTTGCGTCTTGCAACAAAGAACACTTATGCCAAATTTCATGAAAATCGGCTGAAAAATGCGGCCTGTAGACCGGAACTGACACACATACCACCAACGCCAAATCGGCCAGTCCTCGAGTTAAAACTGAGACGCTTCGCTCGCTTGGTCAATTATGTTTATCGATCGATACAGAGTTCACAGGAGTGGCATTGTAATTAATATGTTACAAATAAGTAAGTTAGTTTTAAATACATATCATGTTGTTGTCACTTCTCTAACGCATTGGGTTATGCCTATAAAGATAGATGTTTGGTAATGAAATAAATAATCAAATATAGAATAATTCACCCAAAACAAAACGAAAAACCAAGTATTTGGGCCAGAATTGAGTAGGTACGGATTTCGATCTTGTTTTATAAATTCGGTAACTGCGTAGGTAGCAGATTGGTAGTTCTGTCGAAGAGCAGAAACTTCTCTCAATGAGTCCCATATTTTGGCTCTGTCTGTAGTGTTATGATAGGTAGTGATTGCTACCTATTTAATTATCTCAATTTTTACTATATTATGCCCATAATTTGAATCTATAATTAAACTAGGTATGCAATGCATGCTGCTGTTGCAAAAAACTGAGCGAAGTGTTAAATTTTCGAACGACAACGATTTATTTTTTATGTTCATACTTTTTTTTTTTGGTTTATTCCACCCTCACGCCACACGTTATCACTGTGGTAAGTTTGAAGGAGATCGGTTCCGGCGTTTAGGAGGAGTATGCGGACAAACGAAATACATGAGTCGCCTAAGATTGAGCTTCGCTCACTTCGCTCAATAAAACAACGCCTACTCCAAATTCCTTACTACCTCTCCTAATAAGGTAATCAGGTAAATTTACTTCGATCTGAATTTTGGTCTTCGTGTGTATATCAACCCATATGTTACGACAGACGATAATCTAATTTCCTGAAGGTATATCTACTAATAGGCATCAGCATAAATGGCTAATGTATTTACTAATGGGAAATTCACGTTGTCAATATTGGTTTATATATTTACCTATCTACGTACGTCGTTCGTCGAATTTGAGTCATTCTATCATAAGTTTATTTTCTTATAGACATGCAATATAATTAGGTTGCCATTCGCGTTAACATAGTAGTAAAACTAGTAAATACTATACCTAATTAATATGACCATGACTTAGTTTAATCATTGTTAAGATAGTTAATCTCAATTTATGTTTCTTACTTTGACATCAAACAATCGATTGATCTTATTTTATAGTTAGCGTTGTGTTAAAATTAGCGTCATATTCATGTCGAAACAGATGCAAGCAACTGCCAAAGACACCATTTATAATTAGACGTGTAATGTACACATTACTTATGGTGCTCATTATTTTGAGGAGTCTCGGGGTCTTGAAGGGGTAATACCGACCTACTTTAATAGTGATTTATGTTAAGATCTCACTAAGTTCTTATAATACTCGTATATAAAATTGTTTTTATGTTTCCTCACTAACTTTACTCAAACACCAATGACTACCCACTTTCACATCTTATTTCTTACCATTTATGTCCATCCAAAGGTTGCCTGTAAGAGATCACTTTTAGTGATAAGGCCGCCATTTGTACATTTTCGTACGATGTTTGTATTGGTGTACAATAAAGTTTATTCTATTCTATTCTTGCTGGACTAAAAGTGGACATCACCATTCTGCATTCGTACACTTAATACGGGTAAATAAAGAAATACGAGTACATAAGGTACATACATGGGGCACACTAAAAGTTTTGCACTTTTAGCTATTCGGAACTATTTGAATTTCGAATGTTATAGTTTTTTAAACGTTGCAACCTTCTTAGTAATAAAAAAAACAATTGCCGGGAAATCATTTGTCAATTGTTTTTTATCACACATCAAAGTTCTACGTATGCAGCGAAAATGGAATTAAGTCGAAAAGATTTTAGAGCGATGATTTTTTATGATTTTAATTTTTGTAAAAAAATTTACACGTAGAATTGAAAGTTCGGAAACTTAGTTGTCGTTGGATCCCTCATGAACTGACAGCGGAGCAGAAGCGGGCTCGCGTGGAATGGTGCTGACAGATGCTACTGAAGTACGACCACGGACATTCTAATGCTGTTTATGACATTGTCACAGGAGACGAAACATGGATTTATTGTTTTGAACCCGAAAAAAAACAACAATCTTGTGAATTGAAAATGAGAACAAGCCAACAAAAGTGAGGCAGGCGAGAAACGTTGGTAAAAAAATGATCGCGTTTTTTTTCTCGGCTACGGATCCCATCTGTACAATTCCACTTGAAGATCAAAAGAGTGTTAATTCCGAGTGGTATTCTACCATTTGTTTACCCAGGGTGTTAGAAAAAGTTCGCGAAAGACGACCCACAAGCCGCGTTCTCCTACATCATGACAACGCTTGTTCACACACGGCCAACAAAACAAAGTAATTTTTAGCTTCCGAAAAAGTACAACTCGTCACCCATCCTGCGCATAGCCCCGACCTAGCACCCTGTGATTTCTGTATTTTCCCCAAAATCAAAGATTTGATGAGAGGTTTCACTTTTACCAACTCCGAAGAGGCAGTGATAGCGTTCAATCAGCTCGTAGAAAACATGCCTGCAGATCTGTGATCCTCCTGTTTTAAAAAAATGGTTCGATCGCATGAAAAAATGTTTAAAATGTAAAGGAGAGTATTTTGAAAAGCAATAAACATAATATTTTGATTTTAACATGTTGTTTTTTTAAGTTACGCAAAACTTATATTGTGACCTACGTATACATATACGTATTAGCTACGTACACATTACAAAAATATATTTTAAGATAGTTTACAGTCTACACAATATATTATCAGACACTGTTGTTGGTGAATTCATTAAGTAAAAATAAGATAAGGTCAGGGATATGTAGGCATAGAAAACTCCTCGGCTTACCTCTGGGGATCGAACGTGGCGAAGTGATTTTTATTTACCAATTTACAAAGCAGTAGAATTATTGATTACTAGCTGTTGCCCGCAGCTCCGCCTGCGTGTTACTTTAGATCTACATAACTTTTTTATTTATGAAGCGATTGAAAACCAAACCGCAAATTCAAATCAAAAATTCAAATCGGTTAGCCGTTTCTGAGATTAGCGTGTTCAAACATTCAGACAAACAGACAAAAGTTCTAAAAACCATTATTTTGGGTTTTATTGCGTTCCTAAAGCCCCCCCACAACAGTTTCTCTATTACTTATACCATAATAATTCATCTTAAGATACGAAAATATGATATATTATTTATTATCTTCGTCGTGTGTGATAGTCCATTTAATTGTATGGCGAGCGAAATTGTATCTTAAGCTAAAATATTATAGTATCTTAGCCGTGTGCAGCGCCCCTTAGTGAACTCCACTGCTGGTGACGTAACCTGTTCTGAAGAGCTCTTCAATCTGATCCCACCCTCTTCCTTCCGATCCCGAACAACGCGTGCCGGGCAGAGATGCCACTCCCACACAGTGAATGGCATGTTCGCGAGAGCCGAGCGTTTTAAACATTCGTTTCTCTGCCGAACGATAGTGGCCTGGAACGCCCTGCCTGTGCACGTGTTTCCTCCCACATATAACCCTGGGTTCTTTAAGCGGAGCGTGAAGAGGCACATCAGTAGGTCGTCAAGTTGAGGGCCACTCTCTATAGTATTGTGTGCTGTGAGAGGCGGCCACCAGGCGGGCGAAGTCAATTTGGCGAACCCAATATTAAAAAAAAACCTACGACAAACTTATTATTTGCGGTTGGTACAGTAATCGGGTCTAGGGATCGAACCGCAAAATGAAGTTTGTTTTTTATTGTATATACTTTTCCGGGATAAAATGTACCCAGTGTGGTGCCCAGTATATTAAAGAATAATTATACCAAGTTTCATCGCAATCGAACCGGTAGTTTTTGCGTGATGCCTGAACAGACAGACAGACAAAAAATTTTTTAATCACATTTTTGTGTTCGGTGTCGGTCTAGTAACACCCCCTGCCATTTATTTTTTTGATATTTTCAATGTACAGAATTTTCACTTCTACAGATTTATTATAAGTATAGATATAGATAGTGGATTTACAAACCACAGATGTTTGTAAAAAATCAACGTTTTACATCAATCGGATCGATAAATTCTAAAGTATCATCATCATCATTCACCGAGCCTTTTCCCAACTCATTTGGGGTCGGCTTTCCAGTCTAACTGCGATGTGGCTGAACTTCGATATTTTCCGTGAAACGACTGCCATCTGACCTCCACAACCCATGGGCGATATCGAAATTCTGTTGTTAGACCGGACGGATTTTTGATTAAGGGCTCCAACTACCCCTAACGACTGCCATAGATGTTCGTATGACAACCGGGACCGACGGCTTAACGTGCTCTCCGAGGCATGGAGAGGTCTCAGTGTCTTAAGAAATGGTCACCCATCCTAAGACCGGCCTGACTAGATGTGGCTAAACCTTTGCAATATGTTAACATTGTCGATTACCTCACTAGCCCACGAGCCCCTATTCTACAGTAATCAAATACACTGATTGATTCCGAGGTGCGATGCAAGACCGATGCCATAAATGCTTGGAGGATGTCTTGCCCCGACACTGACCTGCCCTCACGCCTAGGCTCACAGCGACTGTGGGATTCACCGCTCTGTAAATTGAGAATTAATACACTAATTGACACTTCTGTCAATATTTCAGAGCGTGCACGCCTACTAGCTGTTGGAGAATGGGAGTCAGGGTTATGGATCCAGGCGCTCCCATCGCCCAACATCGGTATAATGTTGGACGACACTACCTTCCGCATTGCCACTTGCCTTCGGCTGGGTACACCTTGTGTATCCCCGCATCATTGCACCTGTGGAGTAGCCGTCGATAATCTGGGACACCATGGCCTTTCTTGTAGCAGAAGCGCAGGTCGTATACCTCGGCACGCTATTCTAAACGACATAATTCGTAGGGCTCTTTCCACCGCACGTCTTCCGGCCGTACGCGAACCAAATGGTTTAGCACGAAGCGATGGAAAGAGACCGGACGGTATGTCGTTGCTACCGTGGAAGATGGGAAGGCCTTTGGTGTGGGACGCTACATGCGTTGACACCTTAGCACCTTCACACGTTCCAAGCACATCCGGATGTGCCGGCGCTGCTGCTGCATCGGCTGAAGGCTTTAAACGGCGTAAATATGCTAACCTAGCAGTTGATTACATATTTGAGCCGTTTGGGGTTGAGACACTGGGGTCAAGGGGTCCGAGTGCTCGCCGCCTTTATAGAGACATTGCTAAACGCCTAATCGATGCTTCTCAGGACCAGAAGGCGGGCTATTTTCTGGCCCAAAGAATAAGTATCGCCATCCAACGTGGCAACACAGCCAGCATTCTGGGAACCTTCCCAGTCGGCAATGACGCGAAGGATTTTTTAAACGATATTTTGTAATGTAAATATTTTTAGTCTATAATTATGTTTATTTTGTATATCTTATTGTACAGAACTAATCAAAATAAAACATTACACTGGTAAACTCGGAAAAATATGTAAAAGTACTGAAATGAAAATGGTTTTTCTTCAATATAATTTACGATCTTACTCCAAGTATAACAAACTTGTATCTAATGGGTAGGAAAGTACCCACGTCTCTCATTAACTCTGTCTAATGGACGAAAGCAACCGAAAATGGAGCGCTTGCTAGTTATAATTAGCTAAGACAAATAACACAACAACTCTCTGCTCGTTATTACACAATTACAAGAAAGTTTGTCTCTACTCAGTTCCAGTAGGTATCTTAAATTAGATGCCTGACAGTAAAATTTATTATTGTTAGGTGCTCGACTTTAAATAAAACATTTCTGTTAGCTCAGCTTCCGTCACGCTGTGAGCAATATGTCGCGGAAATTTAGAAGTCAACTTAGTCTTGCATTAAATAACGCTGTACAAACAAACGACTGGTAAACAGGGAATAATGTATGGGCCTCTGTATACACTTTTGAGAAATCAGCTGTGATTTTATCTAGGTATATTTCACCTCGTGACAAATTCAATGTAAATAGAGATACCTACGATACAAAAACGGATCCCTATTTCCCTTGGTGACGGCCTCATGCGTGAACGATTGAACCAGATTTCCTAATTCGTTCTTGTTGTGTTTGTATTTTGTTACGATCAGGAGAAGGTTTTTAGAAAGAATAAGTTTGTCATATAAAACCGACTTCAGGGGTTTTCTCATGGATGCCATTGTCAGAACTGTACCAAATTTAAATCTCACACACGGGACTAAACGGTAAGCACCAGCTTTTCAACTAAGAAATAGGTCGAATCAAAAACCGCCTTCGTTTTTGAAGTTATAAGAAAGTATGAAAACTATAAACAACCATTTGACTTTTTTAATGTAATCTGACGGTGTAGCCGTAGGGTTGGATAGGATAAAAATTTACAACGCAGCGGGCATCAGCTACTCGTATTATTGAATAAAATTTGTCGTTCTCGGTCATAACTTGTTGAGTGTCTACCAGTCATGTGGTTTGATACATAATTGCATTAGGAAATTTGCATTCCCAGCTACCGAGGCCTTTACTTTAGTTCCTAACTTCATGTGGACCGTTCGCCGCAGTAGGCTCGCCAAATATTACGTGGGATAAACACAATTATTTATTGGCGTAACGTGGGCGTCTACTTGCCTTCTGGACAGCCATATTGTTAGTCTTCTTCTTCGAGCCAATAGCTAGTAGTCTTTCTTGCAAAATTTTCCCAGACCAAAAGTTGGCCACGGCCACGGCGTTGTCCGTTGCTTCATATCAGTCCTCGACAGTGCAGGTGGAAGGGCACAGTGGGCAAGTCTATATTTCCTGTATAATTTCTCTCACTCTATAGTGGCAAGATGACTTTGTAACTACATGGATCAGTGCCAAATGGTGCTCAATGAGGCATGCAGTTTAATTCTTTCGTAATATTATTCACAGATAAAAAGTATACTTTTGAAACCACTTCTTTTTTAGGGTTCTCCGTAGTTCTCGGTCTATATATATATATATATATATATATATATATATGTGTATAAAATATCATGTACCTACCTATTACTGGATTTTTCCCAAATAAATAAAAGACTCATTAATATATTACAACAAATTGTTTAGCTTCAAAAACCAGGTAGGTATTCAGATTCAGTAATATTTTGCATTTTGTAGTTATACATCATTATTTACTAGAAGTTGACATAATCTTATCATAATTCTAAAAATAAATACATTTTAATGTCATTGTCTTTTTTGTGTGTTATGTTCACTATATCCCACTCTGTGGCTCAGGACTAATAGAGGCTTAACTTGTAAATGTGATCTAACAAAATTTCGGACAAAAATAACGTTTTATTCAATTATTTTCCAACCCAACTTTCTAAATCCATGTACCATTATGGATAACTATAGAACCCGACATATAAGTGGTCTGACACGCACTTGGCCGCTTTTGTACAGCAATAAAGAGCTCCTTCAATACCTCTGAGGACCAAATGTATGTTGTGTAAAAATTACCACTCAAGTAACGCTACGGCATCCCCTAGTATACTCGTACCCATAGATATAGTATGTAGAAAGATACACAAAGACGTTTCAGAGGCGATCCCAAAAACAAAATGCAAATGTGTGGGTGTATACCATGGAATACGAAAAATATCCATAAAAAATCAATGTTATTTCTAAGTAATACAATAGAATCTCACTAATCCGTTATACTTTTCTAAAACATACAAGTTAAACTTAGTTAAGCTCACAAAGTTATTCTGATCTGTTATAGTTTTTCTTGAAAGTTTAATTACATGAGCCAGCCGTTTAGCTTTTAGATTAAACTTTGCTTAAGGAAGATTTTTTTAACGAAAATATGTGCAGTAAAGTCATGACAAAACTATGTTTCTTTAACTTAGTTCAGCATTTAGGATATTATATGACATTCATAATCATGAAACAGTTCAGCTTATATAGCAGATTTCCACGGCACCAATCGTTTCTTCTTCCCAATTCCCACTGAAAGTGTTCCAGTTCCATTTTTGATTGAGTCATGGACAAAGTAGCTACACATTAGAGAAAGAATGACATTAAGACTATTTTATTTAAAATAAAATAATACAATATTCTCTACATAATGCAACAGAAAAAAAATAAGTAAAACATTATACTTCATTTTGCCATGGTTTATCGATACATCGATAATCGTGACGTCATCAGGTGGTCAAGCCCTATCGTAAAAAGACTTTCTTATATTTTACGTTATAAGATTAATTATTCATTGTGAATTGGAAATATTACTGCACAATGCAAGGGTAGTCAGTGTACAATGAATAGAACTTTTTACTTATTTCATAAACACAAGACATACACAAATATCTGTTATTTAAGAATTGCTGGAAAATTTTGTATTTACCTGCGAAACGTGTAATTATTTAGATTGTCGGCTTTAGTCACATTACAATTACTTAAACAACAAAACACCATGGCTCTTAAATACAGTTTTATTGTAAATAGCACTAGGATTCGCTTATATTTTAGAAATCTAATATTCGCCAGTTTACAAGATAAATGATATTTTTGTTATTTGGAAAACTACGGAATTTTTTTGGCACTGACACTGACACATAGATAAAAGTACGTCATCGTCTATCTTTATTACTCATAGGCAATATTCGAATATGTATATCTTATCCGGATATCTATGAGTACATTCGCATCAACGAGGCATCTACAAATCCTAATAATCACGTAATTCCCTTCGCATAAAACAATTTCTGCCATTAACGCTTTATCACATCCATTTCGGTCCATACATAGGAATTACGAATAATTCGCCAGCATATTCGCATAAAACGACAGGAATTTACATTGGAGAGTGTCTTCAGACCGTTTTATTAGTTTGCTGTCAGTAAAAGGAGCCATGGAACGTTTATTGGGCAGTTACCGAGATTCAATAAGAATATTGGTTTTGTTTATTCATCATACCTACAGTTATTATAAACGGGAAAGCTGTGTATTTTGGTACGTTTATAATAATGTATGTATAACCCAAATATATATGATTATGAATAAGCCCAAAATTACTTGGTTCATTCCACTTTGTGCATCTGGGTGCACAAATTCCTCATGGTTTTAATTTTGTTTGTTTCCTCAAATCACCCTGGTCATCTAAGGCAGACCGACACATATCACACCTATATCCCCGAAGGGGTAGGCAGAGGTGCATTACACACCCATAATTTGCCAGTATTTTTGGTCCCACTTAATAAGGGGCAAGCCTATTGCTGTCACCGAGCACATACAATTATATACATATGAAATTATTATACATATGAAACACCCAGACTTCGGTACAAACGTATGTGTCATCACACAAAGTTTGTCACGACCGGGAATCGAACCCGAGACTCCGGTGTCGAAAGTGGATGCACTACTGACCACGCCACCGAAGCAGTCATCAAAGTACACACGAATTCTATTAGTTTATGTTATTTTTTAATGGGCCTAGACTTAAAATAATTGTTGTGTCCTTATATAGATATCCACAAAATAACAGGAAAATAAGTCAAAAAAATGAGGCACCCCTAGTAAAACTCTAGTAATAGGTAAGATGTATTTACGCACAAACATAAAGAACGCAATTACTGATTTCCGACTAATACAGTGAGCATAGTACAAGAGCACTATCTATTCCTAGGAAGAAAGTAATCCCTTCCAGCAGGTATGAGAGGAGACATAAAGGTCCAACCATACCAAACGGATCGCATCGGCCCGCATCGAAACGAATTTTACAATCTTTAAACGAAATTAAATCTTGTATACAGTGTTTAAAGTTTATATTACCAAGTCAAGGGTAAACACAGCAGCACGTCCGCGTGCGTACGGATACCGACGCATACGTTCGAATACCGCCGAATGCGCTCGGAGCCGTCCGCCTGCGTTCGGATTCCGCCGGATGCACTGGACGCGTGATCACATTCTCGAAAGTGCACGCACTGTAGACTGACGTCACGCAATAATGGACATTGAGGAAAAGTTAATTTGTTTGGTGCAAAAGCATCCGTGTCTTTACGATGTACATTCACGGAACTATGGCAACAAACTAGTCAAGCAAAATGCGTGGGAGGTTATTAGTAAAGAAATTGGAATATCAGGTAAGAAAATATGTTTATTTTATTTCTAGTATTTGCAGGTCACGCGAGGAACATTTGAAAAGCCTAAACTAAATTTTGAAACTTTTCAAGGTTCATTCTGTAATAATCGAAGAATTTGTTCATATCCAATTTCAAATCATTATAAAGTGTATGAAATTCGCCAATCTTACACGTTTTTTCCATAAATCATGAACCCAAATTTTTCTTTTCCTTTTTTTGTATTTTACTATTATTTTCTTCTTCTTCTTCCAATGCAATAGTCAACAATACTACGTCTACTTCAACCATTTTCAAAAAATACGACCCGTCTGCACTCAAGGCTTAAAACTATGAAACTAAAGAAGCGAAGGTAGTAGTATGCGACGACGTCCGGCCGGACGCAGTCCCGCATTCGGTCGGATACGGCGGCATCCGTTCGGATACGGCGGCATACGGTCGGATACGGCGGCCACACATAATTGTGTATTTTGTTCACCCGGGTGTTTTGAGGAAACAAAGTAGGTTAATTAATAAAAAAACATTTGGAATTATTTGTGCAACCAGGTGAACAACTCTCAAGTGAACAGATTCCACAAAAATGTGGAATCTGTGCACATCACCCAGGTGCACAAAGTACAAAAAATGTAATTTAACAAAACAGGCCAAGTGTGAGTTAGACTCGCACAGAAAGAGTTCCGTATATCATTACCTATAAAAACGCCAAAGAAATCACGTTTGTTTTATGGGAGCCCACTTATATATTTAATTTATTTTGTTTTTAGTGTTTGCTGTTACCGCAGCAACAGAAATACCTACATCATCATTTTGCGAAAATTTCAACTGTCTAACTATCACGGTTCATCGACGGACAACGTTGCCTTAGTCTCGTTTTACCCTTTGGGTAGAGAACCCTAAAACTAAACTAAAAAGGAGTGACTGAACTTGTGGTACGGTGACCTCACCTACCGTGAATCGCAGATGATTACCGGGCAAGATGCACGTGTGCTTCGTACGTAGTTATTTGTAGCGAATCCACCGTGAGGTCACGCCACCCCACTGTCAGTCCTGGCGTGGATATTCTCTCACCGGAGACCATGCTGGTCAAGCTCAGCTGCAGCAATCTGCGGCGGTAGGGCGCCTTATCTATGCCCAAGTTTTTTAGTAATTATTTTAATATTTTAAGATATTCTTACACAACGGCTAAATGCCCAAACTAAGCTATAAGCTTGTGTATGGGATCTAGAGAACTGATAAACATACTTATATATTTCTAAATACATATAATATACTTAATATACATAGAAAACACCCAAACTCCGAAACAAACATTTGTGGATCACACAAATATTCGATTCGACCCGGGAACCCGAGACTCCGGAATCGAAAGCCGATGCACTACCGACCACGCCACCGCAGCAGTTCCACCCTCCATAATCGGAGTCCGAGGAAGGTGGGTTGGTAACCCACCGTTTCCCCGGTTTCCGCCCACACACGTCCTCACTGACTTACGCTGGATAAAACCCGACCCCCAAAGATGGAGATAACACCGACCCCACTTTGACAGAGGCCGCATAGCTGCCTACGCAAAAAGTTCATTGATGAAATATCCTATTTTATTAAATGCGTACCTATTCTTAAATCAAATCGTTGCCTATATTCTAACGTTACCATCCACGAGCACTTACTGTTCAATGATACAATTATTTTGGTTTCTTTCCAATAGCTGTGTTACGGCTCGCCGCTTCTTTTATTGTATGCGCTCTGTTTCTTTGTACGTTATAAATGCACCAGCTTAGATTTCATGAAGTATTTTAGCGGCCAATTGCGAGTCGGGCTCGCGCACAGCCAAAACCGCAAAAGAATCAGTTTTGTTGTATGGGAGCCCCCTTATATATTAAGTATATGGTTTTTTTTAGTATTTGTTGTTATAGCGGCAACAGACCTTGACCTTGAGATCAGAGGTCAAAGGTAAAGTTCATTTTAGAGGTCTTTGACCACGCCGAGTTGATTGCAGATGGTCTTGAGTCTCTAACTATTACCGTTCTCGATTTGACCTGGTTTTGATCTTGAGATCAGAGGTCAAAGTTCAAGTTCATTTTGGGGGGTTTTCGACTATGCTAAGTCGATTGGCGTTTACACTGAGTCTCTATTACCGTTCTCGAGTTGTTCACGGACGGACGGACAGACATTACTGTTGTATAAGAGATTTTCGTTTCGAAAACTCTAAAAGGATCAACTTATATGAAGACATGTATGACACACAGTTGATATCGCGTTATACACAATCAAACCTGATTATTGTAAACTAAGCAGTTTGATTTGTAAGTTCAATCCCTTTCATAGATGATGCATCCAGTTAGTATTTCACAAATTACGAGGCGTACATATCCTCTTTTCTCCCCTTACCGGGGACGATGGCACTAGATTTGTGTCATGATGTCAGATGGAACAAAAAAGTTTTATCTGTCCCGGTGATATGTTTACCGGGCCAGATAAAACTTTTTTGTTCCATCTGGCCCGGCGCCGGGCCAAGTCACCGGGCCAGATGGGATACAGTCAAATAAATCATCTGTGAAATTTTCAAGTTTTTAACAATCACGGTTCATGAGATACAGCGTGGCGACAGACAGCGAAGTCTCAGTTATATGGTTCCCGTTTTACCCCTTTGGGCACGGAACCCGAAAAAGGAGCAGAAAACTACTTTTGAGTTCTTCCTTTACATCTTTATAATAGGTACTGTTAAATTTTGAATATTAATTCATGTGCAGAATTTATGTACTTATCCGTTTTGTTTTCAATCTTAGGAAGTATGATCACGTCTCGCACTCTCGCAAGGAACTCAAGTGGGTCCCAATTCCGTCTTCGCAGGGTATTATGTCTCCTTTTTAATATCCTGCATAATCCTACCTAATCTTCCTACCTGCGGGAGCGCTTCTCCTCACCCAGTACCGCGTGTAGTCCCACCTCAAATACCGCCTAAATTGTCCATACCAAAAACACGATTTCTACTCCTATAGATAGAGTTATAGAGAAGAGTTCCACAGTCTGACCGCATGAACGGTAAAGGTCATGCGGTCAGGCTGTGGAACTCTCTCCTACTGACATACAAAGCTGTAAAACAAACGCTTCCTCTCTTTAATAAAATGTTATACCTCTCCTCTTCATCTTAGTTATATAATGTAATGTAGTTTATGTAAGTTTAAATATCATAGCTTAATAATATGTATTTATTCATTTATTTATTATATCTACCCATAGTTTATGTCAGTCTATTTACTTGCACTTCACTGCACACGTTGTAGCTCTTTCAGCCTTTACGCTCAGGCCTGCTGGAAGAGATTCCTTTGGGGATAAGTAAGTAATGCCCTTGTACAATGCTCACTTTATTTTATGTATTTCTATATTCTTGGTCTTTTGTTTGTGTGTATGTACAAAAATTAAAAATAAAATAAATTCATTATTTTGTAATTTTGTACGGGGGTACGAATAGATGTGAGACATGAAAATGACTCATATAAACGATTATGTACAGAAGTGTCACCTTTTAATATTATGAACCTTTTTTTTTATTCCATGAAAGTATAAACATTCTCTTTTTTCAACGAAATACAATATCGAAACTAATTAAATGCCTACACTAAAATTATCTTCTTCTAAAGTCTAACAGTCGTCAAAGAACTCGTCCGTCTCGTCGGCGACTATCAATTTCCAGTAGTAGTAGGCTAACAGCATTACCACGTTGTATGGCAATGCTTATTCTTTGTGATAATTTACTTGCACGAATTTGTCAAGTTCGTGCGAAGTGGATTCAAACGTTACGGGAACCTGCTTCTTGTGGACTTGCGCACCTTCAAAATTATCATATGCTTCGAAATCGGAATCTTGAATTACGGTATGTATTATGCGTAAATCGTCACTACGTTCCTACGTAGTTAGCAAAAAGAAAAAGGGTTATATTTTTTTAACATAAAAACGGGGAAAGGAGGACAGCCATTAACGATGATTTTCTGCGTTGGAGACGGCAATATGACACGTTTTATCTCTCTTTGAAATTGAAGGCGTCAATTAGTGTTGTATTGTTCTTTTCTACCGAATTGCACAAAAAGAAGCAATATTCAGACGATTTATTCCTGTCCCGTAATTTCGGTTCGGCCATTTCAGAGATTAGCCGGCACCAACAGACATGTACAGATGTAGGATCATCTCGCATCTTTGGGGACACAATAAATTCCCTACCTACCTGAAACTCCATAACTGCTGGTATATGTAGAGATTCCTCTATAATATCCTATAGGTTTGAGTGAGACCTAAATATTGAAGCAGCCACGTGAGTAAAATCGTGGGTGTAGCAAAGTAAAAACGTAAATTCTACTTACTCGTATTAACAAGTGGGTGTTAATTGTTTGGGTATCTTAACTACCTAATATCCGTACGAATTCGGGTGTATTGCTTTTCGTTCACTTAATTAAAATGAATTGCTTGCTGAATCTCCTACAATTATGCGGCCTTTATACTACCAGCCAAGATTGTGGTGACTGGAACCTCCATCGCAGTCGGGAATGAATAAGCCTGCTGATCTTCGACATTTGATGGTTGTTCGGCAAGCATTTGCAACCAAACTTATCTTCGAGCGCCGTTCTACTGTTATGTACCTATATTGTTCTGTCTTAATAATTTGATCACGTACAGTTCGCGAGGGGTAAGCTGAGCTTTCCATTCGTGTGATTGGACGTACGTGGACGTATATGTGACACTGTTTTACACACATGTGTTGTACCACAGCTTCACAATGAGTTTTTACTCTACTTTTTGTGGGCACTCACACAAATACAAAGCTCAGCTTAGGCCTCGCGAACTTTAGGTATTTATGTTTCCTTAGACGCATGGTATTGTAGAGTAAAATATTAAATATATACCTATCTCTCAGTCTTATGTATGTAACTTTGATTGAGAATGCTACATAATATTGATAGGTGACCAAAATATGGCATGCTCATTTGAGCGTCACTGTGATACTGTAAACCATCCGCTGTTTTAGAATTGTTAGGTAAACTTGAACCAGAGAATCACCAATCGGCTGTTAAGTTGTTTATCAGTCGTATAGATCCCATAACTCAAGCTTATATTAGCTTAATTCGGGCTAGATGTCGTTGTGTGATAATGTCCAAAATCCGCCGGCTGGTTTTATGATGGGTGACCATTTCTTAAGATATCGAAACTCCTACGTGTATCGGAGAGAACGTTTAGCCGTCGCCGTCTCTTGGTCCCAGTTGCCATACGAACATCTATGACAGTCGTTACGAGTGGTAGTTGGTTTTTTTGAACTATACCCGACTGATCTAACTACATACCTTAAATATCGTCCAAAGGTTGTAAAGGTCAGATGGCAGTTACTTCACAGAAAACAGGGAAGTTCAGCCTCGTCGCAGTTAGACTGGAAAGACGACCCCAACTAGGAAAAGGCTCGGACCTATTTCATTTACATGCCCCAAGTGTATTCGATCACGATTATAAACATGTACGCGCCAATCTCTATCTGACATTGTTTTATTCTAATATTATCGTAATATTTTCATCATGCACGAGAAAACATGCCGTCCTCAGGGAAGTGTCCCATTTCCTGCGTCAAAATGATACAAGACATTAATCAAAACAATATTATTTATTGAATGGTAGCAAGTATGTATACATTATGGTTACCTATCTTAATCCCGAATTTTAATATTCCGATTATCATAATCCCGAAAACGTCTGGACATTTTTTCATAATCCCGTTTTTAAAAAATCCGAAGATTTGTTTGCCATATAATCGCAACTCCGAATTTCATTTGCCCATTTATTTATTTGTACGACGTTTTAGAATCCAGACGAATGAGTTCCAGACACACGAAATCTAAATGCACAAAATCCAGATGACCGTAATCCATATCACGAAAGCCCAATTTTTAAAACACAAGTTTTTGAAATACACTTAATTGATATCCAGATTTTTAAAATCAAGATTTTTTTATATGAAAATGTCATATTACACAGTTGTCACTTTCACCTGGGACAAATCTCTTTTTTCTATTAATGCAAGTCGTTTCTGGCACTCGCTGGCCGCTGCCGCGGCACCCCTCGCTTCACTCGCTCGGCTCGTGCGTAGGTGGGCAGAGTTTTAACCTAACCTAACCTACCCATTTTATTTAAAGAAGAAATTAACCTAATCTAAATAGTTCAGTTCCGGGTAACCTACTAAAAACCATCTCTTTTTTCTATTAATGCTAGTCGTTTCCGGCAGTTTTAACCTCACCTAACCTACCCATTTTGTTTAAAGAAGAAATTAACCTAATCTAAATAGTTCAGTTCCGGGTAACCTACTAAAAACCATCTCTTTTTTCTATTAATGCAAGTCGTTTATGGCACTCGCCGGCCGCTGCCGCGGCATCGCTCGCTTCGCTCGTTTTAACCTAACCTAACCTAGTGAGTCGAATTTGACACTTAAACCTATCTGTAATAGGCAAATAAAACTATAAATTTACTGACTGGCAATTTTTATTTTCAGGAGATAGTAAAGATATAGCGAACTGGTTCGACGAAAACTATATAGAAGTTTAGATAGATAAATAATATCATTTATATCTACAAACAAATTGAGGCTTATTAAATTTTGTTAATAGTGTAGGGTAGTTTAGTAATAATTCTGGAAATTGTTAGCATGGGAAACAAAAAATAATATTATTTATTGCAAAAGTTTAGCTGGAACACAATTGTATGGGAACCAAATAAAAAGATTATGAAAATCTGGCAATAGTTTATTTGGAAAATGGTACGATGGGAAACAAAAAAAAGTATTCAGAGAATCTGGTATAACTATATCTGGATTATGAGAATATGGAAAACAAAAAAAAACTTTTTGAAAACTTGTTTTAGTGCATCTGGAAATTGATTCATCTGAGAAATTAAAAAGGGAATTTTAAAAAGTTGTCATTCATTACATCGTCTGTCTTTTAAAAGTTCCACCAACCGTTTTCAGGGTTTTAAGATTCCATTTTCCAGTTACCATACATTATGTATGTATACTACATATTCACAAACGGGAACACTACTTAGTAGATCGCAACTATTTGCGATTGTCAATATTCCTAAAAAAATTAAATTGTGTAGGATGATATATGTGGTTTGAAATTGAAATTTGGTAGATACAAGAGTCAATTTACCATAAAAAAAGGCCAAGTGCGAGTCGAATTCGAGCACAAAGTGTTCTGTACTAAAACAGCAAAAAATCACGTTTGTTGTATTTGAGCCCCCTTAAAACCACCCCCTTTCAACGTTCTAACTATCACGGTTCATAAGATACAGCCTAGTGACAGACGGACGGACAGCGGAGTCTTAGTAATAGGGTTCCCGTTTTACCCTTTGGGTACGGAACCCTGAATAGCTAACCCAGAGCGACTAAATAAGAGATTTCAAGACTGAAAGTAATTTTTCTTCACGGCTTTATAGCCGTCATGTCAACAAGTCAACAAGTCGGTATGACGTCATAAATGTGTACTTGTTTTTGAGACTTTTACAAGGTAAACCACATTTTACAAGGTCTTTTCAGAATTAGGAACGTGAAAGAAAGTGATCATGAGCGTGTTATTTAATTATTAGTTATTAGATCTTACCCGATCTCAATCTAATCTTAATCTACGCGGTATGCCGGATCTATGTTGACAGACTTTAGCCTGTTATAGCTAATAGACAGTACTATAATGGCAAAAAGTTATTTTATGATACAGTTTTGCAGAAAAGCTTTAGTTGAAATCTTTCAATATTATCTTTTACAAGTAACTTAGATTATTATATTTTATAAGCAGTGAAGTATGCTAACTTTTTCTTAAATAGTCGAAAACTATAGTCTTGGGCTGGACTCGAACCAACGAATGATCTCTTTCCAGAAGGAACGTTGTACCAACTGACCAATACACCAGTCTTGGTGCAAGTTGTGTCTTGCTCAGTTGGTATATAGTTATATACTTAATATAGTTATAGCTACAGTTTTTGTGTTTTTTTTTTTTATTAATTTTTTTTGTGATTAAAATTGTAAAATTACATAAGTAACTTCCATTATAGGTTATTCAGTCATGTAGTTTCATAAACCGTTACACCAGTTACAAGATTTTTTACGATAGACGTAGGTATACTGTATAAAAATAATAGATAAAAAATATCGTGTATGTAGAAAGCTTTCTACTATAAAAAGGCGCAACGTGAACCACAACAGTCATAAAATAACCCAAAACAGACGTAGGTATACCAGTCACACTGAAATATATTTTGTTAGGTCTGATTTAAAGGAAAGTTATGTTGCCTTAGAACATTGTTAAAATTTACACATGAAAACGCTTTGTAGTACGAGTACAAAGCCACTGGATACGGGTTTGCAAACGCATGATCTGCCACAAAAATAAATATTTAAATGTTAAATTCTGGAGTATATAACCGGGGGAATTCAAGTAGGATATGTTAATAAATTAATATCTAGTGCTTATTATGACCCCTTGACCCCACACAGGTTTGGCGATCTACAACAAATACTCCCTTGATCAATAAACTAATATATATCTTATCAAAAACTACCTCTACTTTATAGACCGCTAGCAGAATCCCGCAGCTTCGCTTGCTTGATAAATTTTATATTGAAACCTTCCTCGAAAACCACTCTATCCTTTGGTGAATATCGCATCAAAATCCGTTGCGTAGTTTTAAAGATCTAAAGATACATAGAGAACGAAAGCGACTTTGTTTTAAACTAAGTATGTATGTGATACTAAATTGTTAATTAAATTACAAGGAGAGAGAGAATATATGATTTTCACACACAAGGCCATCTAGTCTCAAACTAAGCAGAGCTTGTGATATGAGTACTAGATAAACTGATATAAATACTTACATAACTAGTCTGGCCATAAATACTGTTACATTAAAACTTTTATTTTTTTTCAACTTTTTAATTATTTTGAATTTGGAACACGTATATTATCATAAAAACTTCTTTCGATTTCGCGCCATTTTGACATTTTGACTCTGTCACGTATTATAAAACCAGACCTGAAGCTCGGTGCTTATCGTCGATATACAGGACATGCCCTAAATCAATATTTACGATTAAAGAGAATGGATCGATCAAAGTGCCTTCTGTCGCGATACGCAGGTGAAAGGCACAGAAATATCCTCTTTACCGATGAAAAAAAATTCACGATTGAAGAAAACTTTTTTTTTTTTTTTTTTTTTTTTTTTATTTTTTTTTTTTTTTTTTTTTTTTTCTTTAATTCCGCGGCCCAAGGCCGCGGCCGCTCTAACGTCCGTTGCCGGGCGTCCCTGGTTACTAGCAGAGGGTATGTCCAGTGGCGCCCGGCGGACTTTGACCACCCCTGTGGTCTCTGCGGGTGTTTGGTCGGGACGAGAATCCCGCGTCATTGGGGTCGGGTTTTATCCCGCGTCAGTGAGTGAATCTGGTTGCGTGCTATGGGGCAAAGGCCCCGCAGCACGCAACCCTTCTATCCTGCTTCTGTAAGGACGGTGGGTGGCGATCCCGCCGTCCTCAGGCCCCGATCATGGAGGACGATAGTCTTGGGCGTAGTCGCGTCGTCTGGGGCGGCCTGGCCGCCGACTACGGAACTCGGCGGGGAGGGTACGCTCCCTCTCCCTCCCGGCCGCCTCCTTCGCGAGCATGACTTGCTCGCAGAAGGACACGGCCGCGTTCCACCTACTCCCGCTGGATACCATGGCTTGAAGCATGGTCCCCAGCGAGAGGGTATCCACGCCCAGACCCACTACGAGGTCCCGGCGCTGACTCGCCCACGCTGAGCACTCACCAACGTGTGGAGTGCGGTGTCGTCGTCGGAAACCTCGCAGTGGAGCGATTGAAGAACACTACAATAAGCAAAATGATAAAGTTTACGCTCACAGTTCTAAGGAAGCTGCTCAAGTGGTTAGAAAGGTACAACGTGGTCATCATCCTGCGTCAGTGATGGTATTGGTGGAGCGTGTCTTATCAGGGAGTCACCAAACTAAATTTTTGTGAAAAAGGGATGAAAACTTCAGCCAGAGTGTATCAAGATCCTGTCTTGGATCATGTTGTAAAACCTCTCAGCAATACACTTTTTAAAAATATACCGTGGACTTTCCAGCAGGACTCTGCTCCTGGTCACAAGCCACGAACTACCCAAGCCTGGCTAGAAACCAACGTTCCGGACTTTATAAGAGCTGAAGACTGGCCCTCATCTAGCCCAGACCTCAACCCGTTAGACTACAAATTATGGTCAGTTTTAGAGGACATGGCCGGCTCTAAACGACACGGCGACATTGAGTCTCTTAAAAAATCTTTGGAGCAAGCAGTAGCAAAATTGGCCAAACAGATTAAAGGTCTGTATAAAAGCCAAAGGTGGCCATTTCGATTCAAATATATTTTTATTTTTTGCTAAGACTTTAATTGTATATATAGGTATAAATTTTAATAATATTACATTTGTTCATTTAAAAAAAATTGCACTTTCATTTGTAACCAAACTTATGGCTGGACTAGGTACATTTTTTTTTGTATCATAAACATAAACATAAACATAGCATCCCGCCTTTTTCCCCGAAGGGGTAGGCAGAGGTGTGCAGCAAACACACCCACATCTCGCCAGCTATGTTAGTAGGTTAGGTCCCATGTAATAAGGGGCGAGCCTATTGCCATTTAACGGGCACAAGTTCCAGACTGGGATAATTATCTGGATAAAATTCTAAAGAGAACTATACATTATCCACCAGACCCGGGAATCGAACCCGAGACCTCGAGTGTGGCAGTCCGTACATAGTACCATTGTGCCACCGAGGTAGTCTTTTTTTTGTAAATACATACATATTATACATAGGAAATACCCAGACTTCGGTACAAGCATATGTGTCATCACACAAAGTTTGTCCCGACTGGGAATCGAACCCGAGACTCCGGCGTCGAAAACGGAGTATGTATTATAGAACACTAGCACAGAATAGGGAATAGTACTTCCATACAGAACTTGCACTCCGACGTTAGTTAAAGCACATTATTTTGTTTACAGACAACATAATTCGAACGTTAGGGTTGTCCAGTAAAGTACCAGCATAATTTGACCAATAATATTATGAAATTAATGCCTCAATATCAACTCTATGGTCAATGCCGTGTCACAAACAAGAGACAACCCTTACTGACTTACAACTTCAAGTTGTTGCTGACGTCACGTATATTTTGCGATTGTAAAGCCGCCCGTCAAACCGCCGCTAACCCGGCGGGTTACGAAGCCGTCGGTTTTGCTGCATAAAGAAGCCGCCGGCATGGCCGCCGGGGTACAGTGCCGGGGTTCCCGGCATTCGAGTGATAGTGGTGTGTTTTTATCATAGCGTGCTATCATAGCGTGCCAATTAAGTGCAAAAATTACAACGGCGGCGGCAGTGCTGATGATTTTTTTATTTATTGTAACCAAAAATATGTACTTCACTAGCGTTCTACATGACTGTCACAACCGGAATGATGCTTGGCGGCTATGCGCGGCTTATAGGTACCGGCGGCTTGTATTGCCGGCGGTTTAGCCGCTCGGCATAAACCCGGCGGCACTGTGTGTAGCGGCTTTCAGGCGAGTGAGATAGGCCTGACACTAGTACGTATTATAGTATTCGATTACCGTATCAAATGATTTTAGCTAGTGTCTTGAAAAAAAATAATTATACTGATTATACTGAACCAATCAGTATAAAGGGTAGGGTAGTTCAAAAGGGAACAGTCGTTGATTCGAGTCCCGCCCAAGACTATGATTCATATTGTAAAATTACAATCAGTATAAGTTTCAATATGAACTTGTATATATACAATTAAAAACAAAGTATCATCCATAAACTCATTAATTCAGTAACAAGAAGACAGTAAAATACAAGCAGTGAAACAAAACGTAACTTAATTAAAATACAGTTTGTTGTGTCTAATGAAATTACGACACCAAGCGACGACTTTTCTAAATATTTTGCTGTGTTAACTTCGTTATAAAACAAACTAGGTAACTGTGATTTCTGATGTCTGACGTTCCTGCTGTGGTTTTTTTATTATGTTACTAGCTGAATGTTATATTCGTGCGACAAACAACAAAAATGTGACTATTTATACTGTCAATCGATTACACTTGGTGGAATCTGCTACATACTCGTATATTGGATACAAAACTTGTACTTTTTCACATTTATTTATTTACTAGCGGTCGCCCATGACTTCGTCCGTGTGGTAATTTGGATATTTTCCCGTTACCCGTCGCCTGTAATAATTTTTCCCGTCTCGTCGCCCGTAATAACATAAGTAGATAGCTGCCAGCTTCGCAAATATATCTTCTTTTAGAACGAATGTCATTCCATAAAATATGTTAAAATGAGTTAACCTTAGATGACGCATGCTAGCTACACCACGGACTTTTTTTATAACTTTTAAAGGAACAATTTAGTAGGTACATCATTTTAACATAACATTAACCATTTGACTTTTGATATTTCACTGCTGCTCCGCTCCCATTGATCGTAGCGTATTGTTATATAACCTATAGCCTTCCTCTTTAAATGCACTTCTCAAAACAAAAAATATTTTTCAAATCGAACCTGTACTTCCTGAGATTAGCGCGTTCAAACAAACAAACAAACTGTTCAGCTTTATAATATTATTTTATACTGACCGCGTTTTCGCCTCATGGCATCGTCAGAGATTTTATAAACACTATTTGACTAAGCACAGCTCAGTGAAATATGGAGTAATAGTAATAAATAAAGTAAAATTAAAATAGAGAAATAAATAAATGTGGAAAAGTTCAAGTGTTGTATCCAGTAAGTATGTGAGTAATTATTGTAATTAATATAATGTCATATCTCAAACTATATCTCTGTATTTGAAAATATTATTCTTAAATATTTAGATAGAAATTATAAATCACGAAGACAAAAATGTTATCGGTAGAACTCTCAGCATTTCTCTTTTTAGAGAAAGGCCACACAAACTATGTCATCAAATTGCGTCAAAATCGTTTCAACCGTTTTTATTGAATGCCCGAACAAACAAATTTTATTTTATAAGGATAAGTTACTTCGTTTTTAAGTTGAAGGTACATAAGTTTTCAGTGTTGCTGGCCTCCTCTGGAAACCAGTGCTGGCAAATGTGGGTCTGCCCACGTCAGCATAAGCTGAGAGGAGACCAAATTCCACGCAGATGTGGCGCATACTAGCATTCAACCGACGGTTTTTTTTACTTTTACTTTCTCCCTGTTTATATGTTTAGTTATGTAAGATGCTTATAATCGCCATATCTGTGTTTGCGAATTAAACATATTTTCTTTCTTTCTTTCTTCTTCTTCTAAGTATATCCGATTTAAACATCACCGAGACGACAAACAGATTTGGATGTAATTACATTTAATTTTGACTACTTAGGTACTTATAGCTGAGATTAATATAGGTAGGTACCTACCTATAATGTTTGTTGTATGAAATATGACTAGAGCAAAATATACTCAGACAATTTAATTTGGTAGAGTAAAAAGCTTTTGAAGTTCATACTTGTGAAGACTGCTGTACCTAATTACTTCAAATTAACTTTACCGAAATCGAAGAGTCCTACTTGTTAGGACTTTGGTAGACTTTAGTAAAAGTATTAGTTATGCCAAGAGCTCGTGGGGAATCGGTCACTGCGAATTGAATACCCAAGATCAGAAAATGCTACTCTGTGAGACCGATCATGGACAACCGTCGCAGATGATTACTGGGCGGGGTTGCTTCTATGAGTATCTGTGGTGCATTCACCGTGAGATCACACCGTAGTGCGCTTCTCACGTTGGTGGAGTGCCCAGCGTGGTTGAGTTAACGCCGCCGTCGGTGAGGACCGCGTAGTGGGGTTCGGCGTGGACACTCTTTCGCTGGACACCATGATACAAGGGGCACCGAAAGGGAGAGGCAGAGTACCCTCCTCCCCTAAGTTCTGAAGTTCTGAAGATACTTTCCCTCGTCTTAGCGTATAGTGTTCGTTGTGGGTCCTAGTTTTAAGTTCTCAACAAACTCTTATAACTCTATAACTCTAGCAAATGTGTCGCTTGGCTATTTTGTTACTTAAGGACCCATTGCCATAATTAACGCCCATTAAACTATTTTCTACTTATAAACCCAAGGGAATAAAAACATCATCCTTACGAATTGACTACGCCATTTAAGTAAAGTACATTTTCGTAAGAGTCATTAAGTAACGAAATAGGTAAACGACACATTTGCTTAAGTTGTAGAGTTTATTGAGAAATTAAAACTAGGGCTCACATAGAGCGCTATACGCTTAGATGAGGGAAGGTATTAGGTTAAGACGTTTAGAGTTAGGAGCTTGGCTCTCCATAAAATCTGATAACTTTTTACAGTACCTACAATCAATACCTACCTTGGTCGATTGGCCTTAGCTTTACATGTAATGATTTTACTGGGATCTACATAATAAATATTGTTAAGTTTTACTCTTGTTATGATTTATTGCACCAACTTGAAATACTTCACAGAAGCAGGCTAGAAGGGTTGAGTGCTTCGGGGACTTGCCCACAGCACGCAACCAGATTCATTCACCGACGCGTGATAAAACCCTACCCCAACGATGCGGGATTCTCATCCCGACCAAAACCAAACGCCGTAGACAGGTGGTCAAAGTCCGCCGGGCGCCACTGGGAATACCGTCTGAGTGTGAACCAGAGACGCCCGGCAACGGACGTTCTAGCGGCCGCGGCCTTGGGCCGCGGAATTTAAAAAAAAAGGAATGAAAAAAGTAGATAGCCCATTTTACTATCTAATACAATAATATTCATAAACTCTGTAACAATAATAACCAATATAGGTTCCATTATGCTCCTACTTTTATTATTAGATATACTTACATCCTTGATTCAATAATATACTTGACCTTGTATGTATCGACTGGAACGTAAAAAGCCGACGTTACAATGCCGATTGATGGAAAATCGTTCGAAGGACACTCTTTATAATGGTATCGTGACACCATATTATGAGAACGGTTAGCAATGCTATAGGAATAAATCACCAGATGAATGAATATGTAATCTAAATTAGTTATTTCACACAATAACTATTGTTTTGTTGAAGGACATTTCCATTAGTACAAATACAAACAAACATCATCAACATCATTTTTACTACGCTTTTATTACCGTACGTACGTAACCGACTCTTTTGGGTTCGATTTTGCCCTACTTTGAACGATCAGATTTAATTCAAACTTTG
The DNA here is from genome assembly GCA_963556515.1 of Nudaria mundana. Classification (NCBI taxonomy): domain Eukaryota; kingdom Metazoa; phylum Arthropoda; class Insecta; order Lepidoptera; family Erebidae; genus Nudaria; species Nudaria mundana. Next base: position 6,918,389 of record OY748296.1, read on the forward strand.
CACACCTGTCAAAGACTGATGACAATGCAATAATTCGATTGAAAATTTAAAAAAAATGAAATAAAAACTAAAAAAATAAAAATTAATAATAGTTTCAAAAAACTAATTAAACACGCTTTTATAGAGAATCCAACTAAAAAGTAGAAAATTAATTTTAATAAGTTTGAATTAAGATTAGTGTAAATAAGAAATAAATGTATATTATTGTAAAAAAAAGCGTGAGGTGCATAGTGTCAATAGTTATAAATATTTTATTGACAGATATGAGTAGAAGAATTATCATTTTGATAATATCTTAAAATGCACCTCACGCTTTTTTTTACAATAATGTACATTTATTTCTTATTTACACTAATCTTAATTCAAACTTATTAAAATTTATTTTCTACTTTTTAATAGGATTCTCTATAAAGCGTGTTTTTTTTAGTTTTTTTTGTATCAGAAGGCAACGTTGTAATGGAAACATCCTTTCCGAGAAACACAACATAAAAAGGTACCTACTGAATCTGTATAATGAAGAAGAGTATATAGATATGTATTTATACCTACAAAACCACCAAGTGAACTTGGTTAAACCATGAGCTATTCACCACAGTATGTCAAACTATTAAGACAAGCGATACATAATACGCTCTCAACAGGGCTTCGAAGAACGTCAGTGACTGTGGTGGTGGTTATTCCATAAACGTGCTATAGAGACCCTAAGATATCATAGAGTTTTGTGAAATACACTGTTGCAACAATATCTAATTCTCCGATGACCTCAGACACCATGAAGAATGACGTGCTCGGTAACTTTAGGTTTACATATATTTGTCAGCGTCCTAGGTTAATATGGGCATAGATGGGTGCAAAATTACTCGGTTCTAGATCACCTACTTTGTCATATCAATAAAATACCGTATACCTACATCGATGCACCTTCTCAGCAGATTTTTTTAGACAAACATAAGCTACATCTAGCTTTTAAGGGCAGCAAAAATTTTGCAAGCAAAAACTTTTGGTAAACGTTTTAAATTTAGTCACTTTGTAAAACGGTCTAAACTGTCTAAATTTAAAATTTTTATTAGTTAATGCGACTTATGAAAAAAATGTCTCAAACAATATTTATGATTGAGTAAAACAACTTTATCAAAAATAAACTCAACATTTTATTCTTAAGTTTTTGTTGATAAACTTCGACTTTCGCGTAGCAAGTTCGTAGCTTCGGTAGGTAACTACTTTATTTTTGATTGGTCGATGCCACTGCATTCGAAATGTTTTCGTTTTCGTCGACATGCAATAGTGGCACAGATATTTATATTAACTTACTTAGTACTCGTAAATGTGAGTTTGACATGCAGCCTGTAAACATAAATGATGATAATGGGCGGTTACATATTACGTCTGCGTGGGGAATGTACAGTCGTTAGAAATTAAACAGTCTATTCCATGAAGAAGTTTGAAAGAATATAATATAAGCCAATCTCTTATACCCAAGCTATTTGAGAGGGTGTTTAAGTTTGCAAAATGCTTCAGCGCCACTTACCGGGTCACATTGTAAATGTACACTATAAATTGTGTAAATTTCATTGAAATCAGTCCACTCGTTCGACAATTCAACGACAATCAGCGACAGTTTCCTTACACGGACTTATGTGCCTAAAAAAAGTTGCAGATCCATTTCCTGTACACCGAAGTAGTTCAAGGCTGGTAAATGGCTTTTAATATGATCGAAAAACGTAGCTTAAACGCAAGATTCGATGTCGATCTTAAGTCTAAAGCATCAAATACACCTAACGGTATACTTGCCCAAACCTAGTACAAATTAGACTTGCGCAAACCGATTTTGTACTAGGTTTGCTCAAGTATACCGTTACGTGTATTTGATGCTTTAGTAAACTCAGTCTGAAAGAGTACCTATTGCCCTTGTCGCTCTAAGATGCCATTTGTTTTTGTAAGTTATATTGTGTCTTAATATAACTAGAAAATTTATTTTTTATTTTCAGATCAAAAACCGTGAGATGCTATGGAACGCAGCTGCAGCAGTGAGGTGACGAACCCAAAGACAATGGAGAAGCAAATATTCGACGGCCCGGTATGGAACAGTTAATGTGAAGTGTGACAGACAGACAGACAAACAGAGCGTCGTGTAATGGAGGTGAACGGGACGGATACGCGGGCCGAGGAGGCAGGTGTTGTACTTGCGCTCAGCGTTGCTGTCACCGTCATCTCTGCCATCGGATTGCTGCTAAATGTCTACATTTTATTCATCATAGTTATAACTAAACAGGTATGTAGGTCAAAACAATGGAGAATATGTTGTTTAATTTATATATAATTGCAATAATTTCGCTTAATAGAAGACATTACAACGTCGACATATGTTTCACCTACTCACGAGGCATTATCAAGACTGTCTCAAAGAGAACAGCTGTTCGACTGATCGGATTCGGCGAAATTATTGCAATTATATATAAATTAATCATCATATTCTCCATTGTTTTATCATGGACTTTCGCCAGGTAACGCCTGACTCCATTCAGTAGGTATGTAGGTAGCCTAACATACAATATTTATACACATTCTCAAACAATACCAGTGTATACTTTTACAATTTAAATCACAAAAACTATAGTCTTGGGCTGGATTCGAACCAGCGACTGATCCCTTTCCAAGAGGAACGTTCTGAAGACCAACTGACCAAGACACCACTAGCCCAAATCATCTAATTTTGTGATCACATTGTGTTAATACCGCGCCATCTACCGGTAGTCGAGGAACTAACTACTATGGTAGACCAGTGTGTTACTGAATTTCTTAATAACTTTACTGGGGATGTGGTCTCATACAACCAATACATATTAACTCAATGCTACCTATATAATTTATGCCTTCCATTGTCGGCACTTGGTGGAACTTATAGTAATACATTTTTGAAAAAAAACTCACTAGTACACCATTCCACAATATATTTGTGGAATGTTGTACAAGTGAGTTTTTTTCCAAAAATGTATCAATGCTACCTACCCTAATCTATCGACCTCCTCCCCGTCGGCGTACTACTTCGTGTGGGACTCCCAGCCCTAGGATGGAAGGCGGGCCGGACTACCCACTAAAACCTATCCACGGTGTTTCTCCTTCGCCTTAGATAGGCCACCGGATAGTCAGGAACTGTTAAACCACTTTATCTATTGGTGAAAACCGCGTCAAAATACGTTGCGTAGTTTTAAAGATCTAAGCATACCTAGGGACGGATAGACAGTGGAAACGACTTTGTTTTATACTTTGTTATGACTAGCGGACGCCCGCGGCTGCGCTCGCTTGACAAATAATATACTAAAACTCTCCTAGAGAACCACCCTATCCATTGGGGAAAACCTCATCAAAATCCGTTGCGTAGTTTTAAAGATCAAAGCAGACATATCATAGGGACGGTCAGTGAGCGAAAGCGACTTTGTTTTATACTACGAGTCGATACGAGTATGTTAAGATGATGATTATGATTTTGTACAGTCAACTGTATAATTAAATAGCATTATAACTGGGATTAACCAACTTTCTGAGCAGTTCATGTGACACACACACATAGAATCCCGTCTTTATCCCCGACGCGGGGGGCGTAGATAAAGGCGTTTAATAAACGTTCACTTCGGATGTCAGTTATTTTGTACCTGCAGCCCAGATATGTTTGCCAGAGCTTCGGCAATCTGTCAAACCACATAAAATCATTAGTTTTCAGGTGAGCGTTTTTTAAACGCGAATGTTTTGATAAATTTTCATAATATGGAGATAGTTCTAGGTAAACACTGGGCTTCTTTTTATGCCAATTATATTGTTATCCAAAAATATTTAATAAAAAGAAATCTTGTAGAAAATTGGAACGAGGAAACTAAACGAACGTGGGTGGAGCCCCAAGCGTCAGGTATTTCCAAATAAAATGTTTCGTTACTTTCTACGACAATCAGTAGTAAAGTAAGTAGGTACCTACTTACGTAATTTTAACTCGAATCTCTGTACTTACCTACCTAAATGATGTATCAAAATCTATTCCCTTTTTTATTTAAAAAAAACTATAGGTGTCTGGGCGAAAATATCTACATATCAATCTGTTGAATCTGACAAAATGAGACAAAGCCGCCCACGTGTTGTATCTCCGTAATCTCGTCACTTACCGTACCTGTTCGGTATCTATAGCCACTTGGAAAATCACTGCTGATACCAGTTTAGTGTTTTTTAAAATGTATTATAAAAGGGCATGATCATTTAAGGGTAAGTACGATAAAATATATGTGATAAAAGGGCATGATCATTCATTGTACAGTACAATATTCCTCTAGTTACCCACTAGAGGAATATTGTACTCCCACATTGGTGCATCAGAGTCCAACCAAACATTTAGAGGTCCAAACCAGCCTCACCTGCAAGTGCATCTGGAGATCAACGGCACCCACAAGGCACTGACAATCATTTAAAAAAGGCTGACTATTTTCTGGACCAAAGAATAAGTATCGCCATCCAAAGTGGCAACACCAGCGAGCATTCTGGGAACCTTCCCAGTCGGCAATGACGCGGAGGATTTTTTAAACGATATTTTGTAATGTAAATAACGATGTATATTGTAATTCTTAATGTAAATAAATATTAACTCCGTAAGTTTAAAAAATAACAATTTAGTGGCTAGTACCACTAACAGAATCTTTTAAATTAGGCTCGGCTCAAAGGTTGTGATCCAACAATCTACATCTACGGAACGTTTTCCCAAATAAGTTGGGAAAACGTTCGGTAGATCTCGGCTCGGCTTTCCAGCCTAACTGCGATGCGGCTGAACTTCGATATTTCCCGTGTACCGACTGCCATCTGACCTTCACTTACGTAGTAACTATTTATTAATCTGTGCCTTCAAAACAAATGGTCGATATTGAAGCTCTGTGTTTTAGACCAGTCGGATTTCGTTTTAGGGCTACAAATACCCGTAACGACTGCCACCGGAACCGACGGCTTAACGTGCTCTCCGAGGCACGGCTAAAATATGTTAATAATATACTAGTCCAAATGCCTCCAAATAGGAAAATAAATAAAACTATTAATACTCGTACACAAACGGTGTTTTACAAGTAAAACACCGTTTGTGTACCTATAGTTACTTAATTTTATTATATTTGCAGCGAGTGCCTGGAAAGTGTTAGATAAGCGCTACGTATAAACCGGTAATTACTGTCGTTTTCCTTCCTGACTCAACTCAATGTTGTTCTGCTGAATTGCGTTCTAGTTTTATGACAGCAAGTGTTTAAATCCATCTATAGATTGTAAATGATGCAAAGTAATTCTTACTTGTTTACCTTTATATCTTTATTTGCTTGATCGCAGGAAATAATAATTCGAATTAAAACAACAACAATCAATTCTTTGTTATGGCCTCTGCTTGCACTTGCAGCAACTTGCCAATGACCAGTGAGTTTCGAATTTAAAAATTCTTCGTTAGTTTCGACAACTATCAAAAATGGGAGATTGGTCCGTCAATTTTGACAAATGATGATTGCGAAACCCAAATAGTTTCATCGTGAATGTAGACCTTTAGTGTTAGTTTGTGGATTGCAAATAAATAATTTATTATACCTATATTATAGGTATTATATAATATTTTTATCTATGGAAACATCACTTCCTTTCACAAAGTATTCCATCCAAAAACATTGTGAAAAGTATCTTAACTTCGGAATCACATAAAACGACTGTTTACTTACGCAAAGGATAAAACAGAAATAAATTGCTGTTTAATTGGATCGTTACACAGAGATGAAAATAATAATTACAGACCTTTTCATGTAAAAACTCTGTATAAACTGGAGTCCCGAATTATGTACGCGCTTCGTTGAGTTTCAGCTTGTAAGTACCGTTTGGAGTTAGATGCTGCAACGTTTTATCTCGTTAATTTATTTTCTGTTATAAAAGGGGATGGTCACTTTCCATACATACTTAGGCTAAGAGTGTCCACACTTAAAATAATGTTAAATTAATACTATTTATTATCATCAGTCTTAGGATGGGTGACCATTACTTAAGACACTGAGACCCCTCCGTGCCTCGGAGAGCACGTTAAGCCGTTGGTCCCGGTCGTCATACGAACATCTGTGGCAGTCGTTAGGGGTAGTTGGAGCTCTAAATCAAAAACCCGACCGGTCTAACTACAGTGTATATGCAGGTCAGATGGCAGTCGCTCCACGGAAAATATCGAAATTCAGCCAAATCGAAGTTAGACTAGAAAGCTAACCCCAACTGCGTTGGGAAAAGGCTCGGTGAATGATGTGAACTTTTAATTCGATACTAACTTCCGTGAAGTTATTTTGATAAACGAATGTAACACTAAACCTGGACTATGTCACTCGCCCAACAATCGCAAAAAATACGTGACGTCAGCGACAACTTGAAGTTGTAAATCAGTAAGGGTTGTCTCTTGTTTGAGACACGGCATTGACCATGGAGTTGATATTGAGGCATTAACGTCATAATAATTGGTCAAATTATTATATTATATATATTTTACTTTACTGGCCAACCCTAACGTTCGAATGATGTTCTCTGTAAACAATAGAATGTACTTTAATTAACGTCGTAGTGCAAGTTATGTATGTAAGTACTATTCCCTATTCTGTGACTAAACTATAATAAATTCTAATTCATTATTTGAATAATATTATATCGAAGTCGTATATAATTTCTTGGCCCGAGATCACCCATGCCCTTTACAACAGGACTGGATAAGCATCCTACCAAGATCCGTAAGTGGGCATCTACCGATCTAAGAACTAGGCATTAGCAAACAAAATAACTCGTGAAATGTAGCCGCATATTATGCGTCTACTCCTTCGAAAAAACAGGCATGATTTTTTGTTTTTAGTGGAAAACGCAAATGGGCATAGATTTTAATTTAATAGGAAAAATCGTACTGTACCAATCTTTGAAGCCAATGTAAAATAACGAAACTTCAGTTTCAAATGAAAGTAAAAAAACGCAAGTCGGACTCGTTCACAAAGGGTACCAAAACGGCAAAAATCACGATTGTTGTATCGGAGCCCCCTTTTTTTAATTTTTATTATATTTTGTTTTTTAGTATTTATTGTTATAGAGGCAACAGATACACATCATGTCTGTGAAAATTTTAACTGTCTAACTATCTCGGTTCATGAAATACAACCCAAGCCAGGCGGGCGAACGTAGGGACAGCGAAGTCTCAGTTATAGGGTTCCTGTTTTACCTTTGGGTACGGAACCCTAAAAAGCGCAGGAAGAACGCTGAAGAAGAAAATACGATTTTGTATTGTGGCACAATACTTTTTTTTATCTATCTGTCTTCAAGGTGTCATTCCGATCTGGGCAGCGTTAGCAAACCGTAAATGCAGATAGCGCACAAAAATGAAAGCATGACGGCTTCGGAAGCACGACCGGTGACATAATATGTATTTGTATTGTTTTCTGGCATCAATCCAAACGCGGCAGCAGCAGCAGCACATGCTGCTGTGACTTGAAGCGTTCGTTTCGGCTGCGTTCGGAATAATTTTGCTCACTTCAGATCGGAATGGCTCCTCAATAGAAAAGACGAAGCATTGTTGAGGGCGATTCGGCTGCGTTCGGAATAATTTTGCCCACTTCAGATCGGAATGGCTCCTCAATAGAAAAGACGAAGCATTGTTAAGGGCGTTTCGGCTGCGTTCGGAATAATTTTGCCCACTTCAGATCGGAATGGCTCCTCAATAGATAAGACGAACCATTGTTAAGGGGCTTTATCAACATCTCCAAGATCCAAGTCGTTCTCACCTGCATTACCGTGTGCAGGCAGTGGCGGATTTACCAGCAGGCTGAGTAGGCTTGAGCCTAGGGCGGCAGATTTTTGGGGCGGCAAATTTGGGGACCGGTTTTTTTTTGCTACCTCATAAAAATCAAAAAGATTTCTGCATGACGGCTTTCTGTTTTCTGATGTTTTACAAATAGAAGTCTGCAACAAATTTTGCCAATGACTTTCTCCTCTCACTTGTCATTTGTCATGGTACGTTCCGTGATCCGTTTAGCAATATTCCATATTCTAGAGTAAAACAGCAAGTTCGCCGCCCCCAACCAGTAATCGGCCTATGAGCCCTCTGCGCACATTGAATGAGCGGAAAGAGGGAAATTATAGAAAATGTATTTCTGTCTTCCCACTATTAACTCACACATGCCAGTCCTACTATTAAATAAATAAATAAAATAAATATTTTAGGACATTCTCACACAAGGTCATCTAGCCCCAAACTAAGCTATAAGCTTGTGCTATGGGATCTAGACAACTGATAAACATACTTATATATTTCTAAATACATACATAATATACATAGAAAACACCCAAACTCCGAAATAAACATTTGTGGATCACACAAATATTTGATTCGACCCGGGAATCGAACCCGAGACTCCGGAGTCGAAAGCCGATGCACTACCGACCACGCCACCGAAGCAGTCAATGTTTTACAAATAGAAGTCTGCAAAAAATTTTGCCAATGACTTTCTCCTCTCATTTGTCATTTGTCATGGTACGTTCCGTGAATCCGTTTACCAATATTCCATATTCTAGAGTAAAACAGCAAGTTCGCCGCCCCCAACCAGTAATCGGCCTCTGCGCCCTCTGCCCGCACATTGAATGAGCGGAAAGAGGGAAATTATAGAAAATGTATTTCTCTCTTCCCACTATTAACTCACACATGCCAGTCCTACTATTGGTTGGAGGCTGCGAACTGCGACGAAAAAGACTAAAAAGGGTAAAAAATTTGAGATCGACCTTGAGCCAAGAAAATTAAACGCTTTAGCTCTTTTGTGCATAGAGTCAGAATTGATGAACAAGATTACTTACGACGATATCATCGATGATTTAGCCAACAAAAATCGCGCAAAAAGGTATTGTAACGAACTTTTATAAATTGACTGAATTAATTATTTTTAACTGTTTGTAAACGCAATAAAGATTATTTATTCTGTTTATTCACGTTTACCAATTATGTAAGTAACATGCATTAGGTACTCTGCCTTATAAATCGTACATGTTTGAGCTTCGATTAGCCGAAAAATGTACCTAAAAATTAATTTAAGTGCAATTTTATCGAAATTGTTGAATTGTAAAAATAATCTAGGACATGACAATTGTGGAGGCAAGGGCGGCAAAAACTTTACAGCCTATACCTTGAAAATTTGTAAATCCGCCACTGTGTGCAGGTGCGTCATTACCTGCTTATAGTCGGGCGAATAGTGCTAAAATGCAACTCTAGGATCTTCTACATGGCAGATATCTCGTTTGTAACAAAAGTCAATTATTATTTGTATGTTAGGAAACTATGACACGTGATTAAGCCATATCGCTACGTCTATGGGTATGTATAGCCCAAGTCAAAAATGTTAAGCTTCAATTACATCCCAAGTGAAATAATTGCGTTTTGTATATAATTTTCCAAGTATTTAAAATTTAAATATTTATATTACATTAACTACAAAATATTCTGGAACTTGGCACTCATTAGATTTCAATTCATTCGTTGGTAAAATCTACAAGGACGCCTTTTCTTATACTCGTAATTCGAATGTAAGACTTTCCTGTTTACAGTACTGTTTATATTGTAAAATAAAAACATCTTAATTATGGTAATACTGTCGGCAAAGGACTCTCTCTTGACGATTCGTTATTATTTAGGAAAATATGAGATAGATAACAATTGTACACTAAAGTATAACACTCCAACCGTAAAAGACCACTGATTGATCAGTAATCTGCTCTTCACTGTTAAGACATTCTCTATACCCACTTAATTTAAGTATCTTGAAAGTAATTTACTTGGAAATTCAAGCGAATATTTCAATTTTCTTCAATAAGTATATATCAGTAGGTAGTATAGGTAGGTAGTATATAATTATTTTGACAACTCTACTAAGGGTTGACGTAAATGAAATTGGACGAACGAAAGACTTGACGAAAAGAGAATTTGTCATAAAATGTAAATTGGCCATAAGAGAACTTGTCATAAAGTGTAATTTGACCATAAGAGAACTTGACAGTGCAATGACTAAACGAACTGTGATTTTGACGTATGAAATTTAACCCCCAGTTACTGATTTATTATGTGTAACTGTTTCCAGCGGCTCTGCCTGCGTATTACTTTAGATCGACATAACTTTTTATTTATGAACCGATTGAAATAAAACAAACCTTGCATAAACCACATAAACTTTGAATAAACCACAACGCATTACTGAAAACCGCATTCAAATCGGTTAAGCCGTTTCTGAGAGTAGCTTGTTCAAACATTCAGACAAAAAGACAAATAGACAAACAGACAAAAATTTTAAAATCCATTGTTTTGGGTTCTATTGCGTTCATAAAGCCCCCCTACAACAGTTTCTCTATTATATCTTCGATGTACAGACATCGACCACTTACAATTTTATTATAAAGGTACATATATATATTTTGATTGTAAAAAACACACTTACATAATTATTTTCATTTTTAACTTTATTGTGCACGAAACAAAACATAGCTTACAAATAATACAAAAATCGACATAAACAATACGTATGTACCGAGATACCTTATTATTTTCATGATGTTGTGGATAACTAGATAGCTAGAATCGAATTACAAGAGACATTTCGATGTTCTTGTCTTCCAGAAATTTCTTGTGGTAGAGATACAATATAATTTGTATTTGTGTTATTCTTAGTAAAAACTATTTTATTTAATAACAAAGATTTTGTCATCCCTAAGACATGAGGTTGATATTTAACAGTTTTGCTTAATGTAGGATCAAATACAGCATAGTCAGATTCAGACAGATTTTTATTCATCACTTGAAGATTTGTTCGTATTTGATTAGATAAATTCCGATACCTGCTTTCGTTTTTAATTTTTTTCATTGGCATTTCAGTTGTAGGTGTCACATTGCTTAAAGTATTGTTAGGCTGTTTTGACGAAACTTTGCCGATATAATTATTGTCTTTCTCTAAGTTTACTGTCTCTTCGTTTACATTCAAAAGATTTGGCAAGGTGTTCTCAAGTAAATTCGATTCCTTTTCTAAATTTTTACTCCTCACTGCGTTTGTATCAAGATTAGTATTTCTATTTGTTAATCCATATACTTCACGTTTGATGGTTAATGATTCCAAGTTAATACTTCTACGTTTACGAACAGGGAGTCCTTTTACGTCATAGTCGTAGTCATCGTCAGGTTTAGGTCTATGTTTACTGAAAGATAAATATTAATCTACTAAATGTGATTTAACCAGCAATATATAGGTATAGGTACAGTCAGCATCACCACTGAGCTACCAGCTTACAACCACACGCCATTCACCACCACCATCGCGTTGAAATATCATGCTTCTAATTGACGCATGTAATTGACTTCTTTTTTTTAAGATTATTGTTGTCTTTATTTACAATAAGAATTACAATATACAAAATAAACATAATTATAGACTAAAAATATTTACATTACAAAATATCGTTTAAAAATCCTCCGCGTCATTGCCGACTGGGAAGGTTCCCAGAATGCTGGCTGTGTTGCCACGTTGGATGGCGTGACTTATTCTTTGGGCCAGAAAATAGCATTGACTTCTTGTACTATAGGTACCTATATATTTTCGTTTTAGTTGCATTAAGCTTGTAACCTATTAGTTTCATTATAGTAGCTGCCCGACCCGGCTTTGGACGGGCGGTAAACTATTTTGTTTTCAACTATGTGCCAATGAATGTACCGTTAAAACGGGTCTAGCTGTTTCAGAGATTAGCCGAACAAAGAGAGATTTAATATATAAAAAATACATGTTTATGAGCAAGTAGCACAATGCCGTATACCTTCATAATAATGATGTTTGTTAAAAGCTGTCATTTTATGAATAACAAACAGACATTAAATTTTATTTATAACTAGTTGTCCCGGCGAACTTCGTACTGTACTTTAAAACTAAGTATATACTTTAAAAACTTTTAAACCCTACCTGAAGTGATACGAATTTTTAAAGAACAAAATTAGCCAATTAGGTCCAACCGTTCCCGATTTTTAGTGAGACAAATGAACGGCGATCCATTTTTATTTATATATATTTAGTCCGAGACGCCCAGGAGTAGTCCGAGACATCCAGGACTTTAATTGGCTGTATCATAGCGGCTGGCACGTAAGATTTTGTTGCCTTTCATCAACATTTCATCGTAAGGCAACTGGTTGCAATTTTTATTACCAACATTTCAATATACTTGTTACTTTTTATTAAAGTCATTCGGCCATTTTGGACCTAACCCATTAGAAATGTGTCCAGTGACGGCAATAGGCTTGCCTCCTATGACGTGGGACTAAAAATACTGGCAAATTGTTAGTGTGTAATGCACCTCTGCCTACCCCTTCGGGGATATAGGCGTGATATGTGTTTGTACGTATGTATGTATGTATATATATATATATATTTTATATGAATATGATATGAATATAATATGATATAAAACCCTCACCTTATGGGCATATCGTTATCGGCCATTAATTTTTCTTTGAATGAAAGCACCTTCGGATCTTTAGTAAATAAAGTCATTTCTGACTCATACGTAGACCTGGTACTGAATAAAGTAAATGGATGGAATTTAGTAAGATACAGTCCAAGAGATGACCTGGTTGGTGTGGGTCTAAGAGGTCCTGATTGAAATGGAATAGCTGACGGGAAAGTAGTAGATTCATGCTCTAGTCCTAAATCTTTAAATTTTTCCTCATATTGCCTAGGTCTAATTGGAGCTATCCAGTTCATAGCAGAACCTATTTGTGAGTTTGGTACAGCGAGCCTTGCTGGATTCATTGATGGCATCATGTTAGGATTTGCCATCATCCGTCTGAGCGATTGATCCTCTGCCATACGTTCAACTTCATTGAATGGGTATGTGGGCTGTAAACGAAATACAAGATTTAATGTTTAGTCCATCTAGTCACTAGTAAAGTAGGGTTACCTGAACCATAGATAATATAATACAATTCTTATACTGAACAGCACTTCTTTCTCCATAATATTCTTTCTATTTATTCTTTACTAGATGATTACTTCGGCTCCGCCCGCGGGGAACACATTACTGGTATAAAAATAGCCTGTTTTTTTTTAAATTCACACAACGTCATCTATTCTCAAACCAAGCAGAACTTGTGATATGAGTACTAGATAAACTGATATAAATACTTATATTCATTGTTATTGTAAATACATACATTTTATACATAGGAAACATCCAGACTTCGGTACAAACGTATCTGTCTTTACACAAAATTTGTCCAGGAATCGAACCCGAGACTCCGGCTTCGAAAGCGGTTGCACTACCGACCACGCCACCGAAGCAGTCGCTCGATTTTGTATGATTTATTTTTATTTGATATGTAGTCTAATATTTATGTTTGCACTAATAAACAGATGAAAAGAAAAATAATTACTTATTCTATAAAATAAAAGTTAACAAGACAATACCACTGGTGAAATTGTAGGGCCACGCAACGTTTGGGCGTAAGCCCTCCTCGCGTCAATGACACTTTGAACTGCTTTCAAGGCATCCAGTGAGTCTTTGGTATATTTCCCCATTACCTAAAAGTATTATATTTATAGAACTTTTATTATATTATATTACTACAGGGTGTTACATAAGGGTTATATCAACCTGCATACACCCCCATCAGCTGATCGTGTAGAACCTCTTTCGATATGTAGGCAAGCGGCAAACCGCCGAAAAAGTGCTTAGAAATGAAAATGACTGACCAATCAGTGAAAATGTGATTTCCCCAACACAAATTTGTACTTTTAAAAATGTATATTTTCTCATTTTCAAAAATAGTCAGTTGAAGCTTAAGATCTGATAAGTATTCTGCCGCTGGATTTTTTTGAATTCGATCAATACTCGCCGAGATAAAAAATGTTGAAAGTGACCATTTTTGCGCTTTAACATGGTTGTAACTTCTTTAAAACGCATTTTTTCGAAAAAATCACAAAGTAAAAAGTGTTTTATTTTTCTCGTTTTACCCTTAGAAATCATTTTCCAATATAAAAACCAACTTTTTATCAGTTAACAAATTAATTTGTTTAAAACAATTAATAGCCCAACCGCACAATTTTTTTTCTTACCGATCGACGCCTTTTGGTCCAAGGTTTACAAAAAGTACAAATTTGAATTGGGGAAATCACATTTTCACTGATTGGTCAGTCATTTTAGTTTTTCAGGGGGTTCGCCGCTTGCCTAATGTGTCGACCGACAAACAAGAAAAATAAGTTCATAAAATAAAGTTAAATACTTATGCGTTATTTCAAATCAAAACAAACGTGTCCCAACACTAGTGCTTGACGTACTTACTAATAGACAATGAGCGCGTGGTACGTACAATGCCTTTGGCGGCGGTGCGGCGCACCCTATATAATCCCAAACATCTGGGGTATGATTTGAACACGGTTTAATTCTGTACTACAATTCAACTGCCCTGAAATTCTATACTACATCATACACACATATTTCACTAATTAAATACTTGTATTTAGTTGGTTCCACATCTTACTGTATGACTGTGTCATCAAGTACACCACTAGGCTTGGGCTCCTAATACCTTGGTAGGACTACGCAATTCTGATGGAAAATAAATACCTGTTGCATTTCAATATCTTCTGTTATTACAGGAGTGGTAGTGTGCACAAACGGAGGTCTAGCCGTAAGTTTCATTAAGGAACCTTCATAGCTGTTCTGATCGCCCGATTCGAAGACAGAATCATCAAGTCTGCGACCTGACCTCAATGTAGAACTTTCTTCTGCACTTTTTTTGGGCTGTGAACCTGACCTTAATCCCCCTCCTGGAGCTGGAGAAGTTGTGTTAAAATTAATTAAGGCCATAGCAATGGCCTGGATGGTAGCAACTTAACCAAATCCTACTAATATTATAAACGCGAAAGTTTGTGAGTATGTATGTATGGATGGATGGATGTTTGTTACTCTTTAGCAGACTGCCTCGGTGGCTCAGTGGTATGAGTATGCGACTGCCGCCCCTGAGGTCCCAGGTTCGATTCCGGGTCGAATCGAATTATTTGTGTGATCCACAAATGTTTGTTTCGGAGTTTGGGTATTTTCTATGTATAATATGTATGTATTTAGAAATATATAAGTATGTTTATCAGTTGTCTAGATCCCATAACACAAGCTTATATTAGCTTAATTTGGGCTAGATGACGTTGTGTGAAAATGTCCAAAAATATTTATTATTATTATTTCGTTTATTCCTTTACATTCTTATTTTATACATTTTTAAATACATTTATAAAAAAAAAAAAAACAAATACATTTAAAAATATAAAAAATAGTGACCCACCAGTAGCGGAGTAGGACCCAAACTACCGGCGGTGGAGGCTACAGACTAAGAAACCTCCTAACAATACGGCACGTGTCGAGGATAACAACCTTCTGAATCTGACTCTTGATCCAACAATCTAACGAGAGTCTCTTGAGATGTTGATCGAGACTCTTCGCTATTAATCCGTTTGCCGAAACAACCACCGGGACAATGATCGTCGAGTCTACGTCCCACATGGCGGTTATCTCGAAGGACAGATCAAGGTATTTACTAAGTTTGTCCTTCTCTGCCTTCACGAGATTTTCGTCATGCGGGACGGCGATATCGACGAGCACTGCCCGACGCTGGGTCCGATCAACCAACACGATATCGGGCCTATTTGCAACAATAGTCCTGTCCGTGATGATTGATCGGTCCCAGTAGAGCAATGCACGACCATTCTCAAGAACTGGCACTGGTGTATACTTATAGTACGGTACTTCAAACTCAATAAGGCCATATTGAAGAGCAAGTTGCTGGTGGATGATCCTGGCTACTTGATTGTGCCTATGCAAGTACTCGGTGTTAGCAAGATACGAACAACCGGAAATAATATGGCGAAGTGATTCACCAGGACGGTGGCATGCTCGACAAATGTCGACCGTACCGTCCTTCATGATGTATTTCCGATAGTTGTTCGTCTTGATAACCTCATCTGCAATTGCACAGGCAAAACCTTCAGTTTCCCCAAAGAGGTCCCCAAAACGCAGCCAGTTCACCGAAGCGAGCAGGTCTACGTCGGGTCCTGTTAAGACCCGGTAGAACCGCCCGTGTAGCTCCTTACTCTTCCATACGTCCCTACGGTCTTCAGTACCTAGCACCTTTGGTTTACGCCAGTTCTCGTTAGCCAAGGAAAGAGGTGTCAGGCCCTTGTCAACCATCACGACATCGCAATGAATGTCAGACCCGTTCTGTAGAAAGTAATCTCTCAGACTGCACACTTCACGGTTGTGGAGGTTCTTGGCATTCAAAAAGCCTCGACCCCCCCACTTCCGCGGAATGTACAGTCTCATGACAGAAGATCGTGGGTGTAACATTCGATGCAATGTCAGTTGTTGACGGACTCGCCTATCAGCCTATCCTATCCTATCCTATTATTATTATTATTATTCACGTAAAAACTACTAAATGGATTTTAATGAAACTTTACAATAAGCTTATACATCAGAATAACACATAGGCTACAATTTATAAAGATACCGTGTGAATTGTTCAAAATATGACGCAGCGCGACGGGAACGGGAAAAAAACCAAAAAACCATGCGGACGAAGTCGCGGGCGACCACTAGTGTTTCAAATATAACCATGCAGGTTTAATTTATACTATTATGCTGTTTGAACTAATATTGAAGTGAGTCCCACCTTACTCATCATAACCAAACAAACAAAACAAAAAGAGGGGAACAAAGAAAATTACAAACATACGCGCGTAAAACCTATGTGCCTAAACCTCGGGCACAGATATAAGAATAGGTACTATACTAGTACAGATGATCCATCGCATAGAAGAATTTGGGGACGTTTTAATAGTGCCTATAGGAGAGGTTAAATACTAATCGATAAATTCCTAATAGATGGCAGTGTATTGTGTGCGAAAAATACGTAATAGATGGCAGTATATTATGTGTGCGAAAAATACATAATAGATGGCAGTATTTTAGGTTTTAATCCCGCACGAACGAACAGTTTCTATTGTCCCGATTATTTCCTAATAGATGGTAGTATTTTAACTTCTTATCAGAGTTCATTGGAAAGGACATTATTATTAGTTATTACCCACATTTGGACTTTTTATTTGTCTCGATAAAATAAAATGGTAAAAAGTATCTACTTACATAATAGAAGGTGGAGGAGATTAAATAAGGATAAACCCATCATGTTTGGGCTAGTTGATTTTTTATTTAAACCTATAAGTAGGTATTTACCTATAAATATGATGTAAGTAGGTAGGTATAATACGGTTGTGTATTTCCGTATCAGTATTCGCTTAGCATATCATCATCATTCATCAACTTCTTATTTAATAATAAATACGTTTAAACATGATATATACAATCACACCTGTTTCCTCAAAGGGGTAAGCAGAGACAAGTTATACTCCCAGTTTTAGCCAGTAACTTCGTTGGTTCCACGTAATCGTTGGCGTTGGCCTCTTGCCGCTTTCGCGAACTTTTACGTTTGTCTGAGTCTGTTGATCGGCAGGTGCACCACTTGTAGATGAGATTCACTTGAGACGTTGGGACCCTAATATCTTGGTGGGAGGGACCCCTTTACACCCTTTATTAAGACGGAGCGTAGCGAAGTCTTCTCTAAGATGGGCCCAATCGAAAATGTATGTAAAACGACACCGGTCGCAATTTTAAACCTATCGACTTGAAATTTGGCATACAGATAGAACAAATTAACGTGCTTTGCTGTATAGTTTTTGGTGTATGTGGCTCTTATAGTTTTTGAGTTATTAAGAACTAAAGAAACATGCCTTTGACAATACCAAAAAAATTTGATTGTCGCCTGGCGCACGAAATTAATATTTTTAAATACAGCTTTAAGAGGTTATTGTTGGCTCGCGTCATTATTGAAAATTGATTTTGTTTTAATTTTTATATTTTTTATTTTTTAGACGTTAGGTAGGTTTCTCCGTCTTATTATTACCTAGTTATAGTAGTAGGTATCTACGGTAAGGGTAAGGTACCTATCTACTGCTAGCCGCCCGTGTGATATAGTTTTCTCGTTACCAATTCTCACAGGACAGGATCACATCACCGGAAAACAATCAATCAATCAAATCTTTCCCCTTATACGTATAATATTAGTAAGTATGGATATAAGTACCTAGATAATTAAACGACTAACAACATAATATAGGTAAGTAGGTACTTATTTACAATACATACATGAGGAACTAACCAAGTTACTGGCGAAGAGTGGGCTTATAAAATACCTCTGCTTACCTAACTATTTATAATTAATAAAATGTTAAGTACAAATCTTGTCTGTACGTTTAAGCAAATTAAGCCGGTAAGTGATGAAACTAATTAAGAATGAATGACGCAGCGGGGTAAAATTAAGAGTAGGCGATAAATAAAATCATTAATAATTAATAAAACAGGGCAATGTATTTTTATTTATTACTTTTGTGTCTTTTTATCCGTCTATACTAGTCTTTTCTTGCAGGTTTTACAGACAGAATAAGGACACTAAGCTAGAACTACTAAAATTATTATTAGTTGTAGGTATGTATGTATGTTACATCTGTCCTGACTTTAGATATATGGTTTAAATTACTGAGTAGTTATGGATTTTCTATAGTACCCGGTAATGGCAATAGGCTTGCCCCTATTAGGTACGTGGGATCAACAAATTACTGGCAATTTGTGGGTGTATAATGCACCTCTGCTTACCCTGTTTGTATGTATGTGTGTGTGTGAGAATGAGGAGAGTTACAGTAACAAATTGACTTTGTTTCCTCTAAATCGGCTAAAACGACAAGAACATCGGCAATCAATAAGTCATTCCACGCGGGCAGCGCCGAGAGCGTCACTTAGTATGTAAGTCAACCAAAAAAGTACATGAACGAAACGCACGAACGCGCGAACAACACAAACTCGGCCTCTAGTCAGTCGGCAGTGGCACGCCCTCGACTCAGTCGACACCGACACGGACAATATAGGTAGCTGATAGCTACCCCTAGCTACTTTTACTTTTAGCTACCTAACCTAGCTTTTTTTTTTAATTCCGCGGGCCAAGGTCGGGGCCACTCTAACGTCCGTTACCGGGCGTCCCCGGTTACAAGCCGAAGGTATTTCCAGTAGCACCCGGCGGAACCTACCTAGGCTAATTAGTTATATTTGTTGAAAGCCTTCAAAATCGGTGTAGTATGTGGCGAAAACTGGGCATATAAAATATCTCTGCTTACGCCCTTGGAAAAATAAAGCACGTCAAAAATTGACTCAACAACCCGACCGACTTCAAATTACCGAAATGGGACCAAATAATTGTCAGAATGGGACTAAATTGAAATAGACTTAAAAAATTAGTCACTTTTAATTTAAAAAAAAATTCCCACCCAATCCAAAGATATGTAACAAACACCTTAACTCCTCCGTGAAAACAGGCTACCTCTATATAATTATAAAAATATAGCAGTCACATGCACTGGAGCGACGAAAGAGCTAAGAGGCCTTTTAAGGGTTGACTACAAGAAACATTCACTATAAAAATTTATATTATAACCGAATCATTTCCACGTTTGTGGGCTATAGTACAGTATTTCACCAACATATTAAAGTCCAGATTAGTGAGATGCACGTGCATGTCATAGGATCGATGCAGACACAAAGATGATCCGAGTTCAAATCCTAGGAAAGTAGTTTTTGTTTTTGTTAACAAATTATTTATTTTCTCAACTGACTTCTAAAAAAGAGGAGGTTCTCAATTTGACTGTTTTTTTTTTGTTTTTTTATTGGCCAAATAATTCAACTAACACGACAGGCCCGAAAATTATGTTCCTGATAGACTTCCAGTGCCTCAGGTAATAATGCTTTAAAGGCATGAATGAATGTACTGCTACTGAAAAATACCTACAAGACATTACTTAACTCTAACCCACACACAGACATTCACATACACACACACGCATACACATACACAAAAACACACACACACACAATAGACATAAACACAATAGAAGACTTGATATCTGCATGAGTTTAAGTTACAAAATAGTAGGTACCTATAGTTACAGTTTTAGTTAGTTTTTTCTTTATTATACCTAGTTATGGTAGAGCGGAGCCTTCCGCCGGGCGCCACTGGAAATACGTTCTGCTTGTAACCAGAGACGCCCGTCAACGGACGTTAGAGCGACCGCGGCCTTGGTCGCGGAACTAAAATGTTAAGGTTTTTATTTTCTGAAACTAAATAAGTAAATAAATAAATTAATGAATAAAATAAAAAAATGAACCAAAGTTGAAGTGAAAAGTTGAACTGCTTTTAGCTGTACATAATATCATGATCAAAAACGAAGACCGCAGCGTAATATACTCACAAATTATGACCTGTTAGTAATAAATAATAATAATAAATAATAAATATGTTAGGACAATTTACACAACGCCATCTAGTCTCAAACTAAGCAGAGCTTGTGATATGAGTACTAGATAAACTGATATAAATACTTATATACATTTTTTTTTGTAAATACATACATATTATACATAGGAAACACCCAGACTTCGGCACAAACGTATCTATCTTCACACAAAGTTTGTCCCGACCGGGGATCGAACCCGAGACTCCGGCGTCGAAAGCAGATGCACTACCGACTACGCCACCGAAGCAGTCAAAAGTAGTTTGTCAATTATCTAATCGGCAAAGCAATACTTAGCCGCTAACTCGAAACTTTTATGATTACTCAAAGCTGTACATAATATCATGATCAAAAATGAAGACCGCAGCGTAATATACGCACAATTATGGCCTGTTAGTTTGTCAATTATCTAATCGGCAAGCCGTACTTAGCCGCTAACTCGAAACTTTTATGATTACTCGAAGCTGTACATTCATGATCAAAAATGAAGACCGCAGCGTAATATACGCACAATTATGGCTTGTTAGTTTGTCAATTATCTAATCGGCAAGCCACACTTAGCCTCGAAACTTTTATGATTACTCGAAGCTGTACATAATATAATGATCAAAAATGAAGACCGCAGCGTTATATACGCACAATTATGGCCTGTTAGTTTGTCAATTATCTAATCGGCAAGCCATAGCCGCTAACTCAAAACTTTTATGATTACTCAAACCTTTTCCATTGATTCCAACACCAACTAGATCAATATTAAAAAAAACTACCTATTTAATAGATAGGTACTCTGGTAATTACTATTGAATGAGTAGGTGTGATTACATTTTTGAAATGAAAATGATTACGTTACATACTCAAATATTAAATACTTTAACCAGTCTAACATTGCTCGTTTCGTCTATTCGCAAGTTCTGTTATCTCGTCTTCAAAGATACCACGTTTCAGGAACACAGACACGTTCGTCTCTGAAAAGTAAAAGAATAATAAGCATGATTTTTTTGAATCCTTATTCGGTTATTTGTTAATCCATATTGCGACTACATTTTTTTTGTCAAAAGTTCTAAAGCAGTTCTGATTAATTTATACAGGTTATTAATATTTATATCCATTGTTAAGATACAAACCTTTCAAGTCAATGTACTCAGCAAGTGAATAATTATATCCTAAAGCGATACCTGACATAGACGCAATCATTAACAGGCAGCAAACCGCTGAACTAATGCAACATGACATTGCAAAGGTCCAAAATCTGAAAGTATCAAAGTTATTTATATATGTAACATAACGATACCGTCACTGGAAATACCAGGAAATACCTTCTGCGTGTGAACCAGAGACGCCCGGCAACAGACGTACGAGCGGCTGCGGCATCGGGCCGCGGAATTAAAAAAAAACCCAATAGATAACATAAAAATGGTTAGCCGCAGAGCTATCGTTAATATTTAAATTGGACGTTGTACAAGGTATCTTTAAATGTATCATTATATTTTTGTAGTATTTGATATCTTCAGCAGATTACTGGTTGTTTTTAAAGAATAAACATTACCTTAAGCGGAATACGAGTAATACTGGTATTCCCGTTAATCTCTCCAATCGAAATTAATAGTGGCTATGCAAGAAATAAGCTTACGTAGCGTTAAAGAGGTTGAGAACTCACGGTGCTAAATGAAATTCGTTCATTCGATACGCCTCCAAGCTACAGACATTTCATATTCAGCATATTTTGACTTTCTTAATATGATTCAAAATACCGCCTACCTCTGGATCAGATCTACCATCCATCCACAGCACGTGAAGATGCAACACATTTTGATAGATTACTACCGACATCAAATTTCCGAAGAACCTGGAATTGTTATTTTTTAATTTATTTCGCACACATTCATGATGTGCAAGGCAACCTCACCTTCGTGATTCAAGATGCAAGGGCCCTCACTTTCAGATCCTATGGAGGGGCCCAGGTTATCTGTTTAAAACATACACGTTATGTGGGCTATATAAAGGGTCATGCTCCGCTCGATCCCCAAATAGTCTCCTGCGCGGAGCAACACTCGCAAAAGTGCGGCTGCTGCCGCTTTGCATTTGGGGTTCAAACTTCGAAAATGTTTCCGAAGTTCCATCCGCTGTCGAGTACGAGCGAACTTCTTAATAGGATTGGTGGTCTCTCAGGATCTCTATTCGTATACATTATATTATTCTCCTCTTATTTATGAAAGCAGTCGACACTCGTGGCGTTTTTTTCGTTCTAAAGTGGCTATGTCGTAGTTAAACATGACTGAAAGGTTGGGTAGTGGGAATTATGTTATTTTGCTCAGAAAATTAGCATTGCCGTCGAACGTGGTAAACGTTTTCTTGGCCCTGCTTTTTCCAACATTGCCTATTGGCACCAAGTATGTAGGAGGGATGTTTCGACAGGTATGCCAGGTGTATTTTAATTAACAAATTGTCTTATCCCTTGATTATTGAGAGTAAAATAAATAAATGTTACGACAATTCACACAACGCCATCTAGTCTCAAAGTAAGCAGAGCTTGTAATATGAGTACTAGATAAATTGATGTAAGTACTTATTTACATTTTTTTGTAAATACATAGGAAACATCCAGACTTCGGTACAAACGTATCTGTCTTCACACTAAGTTTGTCCCAACCGGGAATCGAACCCGAGACTCCAGCGTCGAAAGCGGATGCATTACCGACCTCGACACCGAGGCAGTCGAAGAGTAGGTAAATATTCAATGGTCTTACTTCCCAATTATTATGGTCTTACCTTATTATGACTTATGAGTTCTATAGGAGAGTCAATGGTGAAATAATCTCAACTCTCTCCTCATTGCCATAATTTTATGGACAGCATTGAGATTTAATTAATTACTTTCGCATTCTTCTTAAATTTTTACATCGCAATAAACCAATTTAGCAATACAAATTCTGTAAATGATGACATTAGGTATACAGATGGCAGAAAATCAATTTTGATATCAATAGCCACAGATGCGCAGATGATAATAGAACGAACCTCCTCTTGGAGTCGGTTAAAAAGGATTAATAGGAGGAATTCCACAGATTTGTTTTTAGGTCAATTATTATTTATTTATTTATTTATATAATAACTACATATTAGTGCTTATAATTTAATACTATGTCCCACAAAACTGTTTTCACAGTTATTAAATAAAAACTGGTCAAGTGTGTGTCGAGTCAAGCATAGAATAGGGTTCCGTAGTCACCCATTATATCCTCTATAACTCCTGAATTAACAGAGTTAACTAATCCGTTATTAGTTTACTTTTTGTTTTTTTACTACTTTTTGCACAGTTATTGTACAATGGCGGACTTAATGCCACAGGCATTATCTTCCAGTCAATCTTAGGGTGATGCAGGTAGATGCATAGCAGTAGTACGTGCATTAACAAAAAAATTAAATTGGTGTAAAATTAATACATGAAACAAATAGTTCATATGAAGGTCATTAACATAAATTCTAATAACTACTTAAATAGTTAACAATTTATATATAAATAAACGTATATAAACTATACATATAATGATAAATATGCATATATATTTATATATACTATACGTTACCTGATAGATATAAACAATAATAATTATGTGCTACGACTATACTCAGAAGAAAAATACATAAATCAATGACGATCCTACCTATTATCTATGTTAGTATGTGGAATTGGTATATTGGGCACATTGGCTACATTCTACATTCACCGGTGCCTCGTTCAGCTGGTGCACCGCGTGCAATGATATGATCTCATAAAGATCTTAATAGAGGCCCTTATCGCCCTGGGTTTTTAAATCGGAATAACTGTAGACGGGACCCAATCACTGATCGCAATAAATGTCCAAAGAGCATGAGTGAGTAATCCGGCTCTTTAAAAACAAATATTTGTTCGGGTAGGTTGCTGGCTACGAATGAATGGATTCAATATTTGTTTAAGACATTCAAAACGAGAGTATTAAATCCCTTTGTTTATATAACACCGATGAAAGTATATATTAAAAGTAAGTTACCAAAAATTACCCATTGAATGTTGTTTTTTATCATAATCTGTATAAAATTAAGAAAAATAAACCCTAGAAACCATATTTAAGCAATAAAAAAGCGCTTTTATACTGTCGAAATGGGACCAAAAAATATACAGGTGAATGAGAACCTAGAGAAAATAAAAAGTTAAATTTTTGCTCTCTTCTGCGTAGGAAAAAAACCGGCCAAATGCGAGTCAGACTCGCACACAAAGGATTCCGTACCAAATCGGCAAAAAAAAAACAGGTTTGTTGTTTGGGAGCCCCCTTAAATATTTATTTTCTGTTTTTTTAAATTTGTTGTTATAGTGGCAACAGAAATACATCATTTGTGAAAATTTCAACTTTCTAACTATCACGGTTCATGAGATACAGCCCAAGACAGACGGACGGACGGACGTACAACGAATTCTCAATAAGGCCGCGTTTCCACTGACGCGGAGCTGGGCGGAGAGGAGCGGTGAAGAGCGGTGAAAAGTGGTCAGTGTTTCCACTGAGGCGGAGCTGGGCGGAGAGGAGCGGTGAAAAGCGGTGAAAAGTGTGTTTTCACTGAAGCGAAGCGGAATGGAGCGGAGCGGAGCATACTTTTGGAATCGCCCATTTTTGCGCTCAGTTACACTCAATCTCTCAGAAAAACCATACGTCATGTTGTCATTTAAAAAGAAAAATCTGTCCTCCGCACCGCCCGCCCCGCTGTCCTCCGCACAGCACCGCCCCGCTGTCCTCCGCTCCGCACCCCAATACTCGTTGCCCTCCGCACCGCATCGCCTCGCTGTATTTTTATTATGAATATCCGCTCAGCTCTGCACCACCCCGCTCGTGCTGTTTCCATTGAAGCGGAGCGGAGATTTCGAGCATTGGTCAATTCGTGCACCGCTAAGCTCCTCTCTGCCCCGCTCCGCGTCAGTGGAAACCCGGCCTTATAGAGTTCCCGTTTTTACCCTTTGGGTAAGGAACCCTAAGAAGGCCCTTCTTCATGTATATACTTATCATAGCACTTCGTCGTGAAATTTCGAGTCATTGTGTAGTTACCGTTGCATTGTTAATAGCTCTAGAATATTTATAGGAAGTTGGCAAGATGCTGGCTGCTAACAATTCAAACCCATTATAATTTATTGAAAAAATTACAAGTTCTATCAATATCAATCAATACATATAATAAAATTGTTAAGTGGTCGGTGTCTGTACATCGAAGATATAATAGAGAAACTGTTGTAGGGGGCTTTATGAACGCAACAGAACCCAAAACAATGGTTTTTAGAATTTTTGTCTGTTTGTCTGAATGTTTGAACACGCTAATCTCAGAAACGGCTTAACTGATTTGAATGCGGTTTTCAATAATGCGTTGAGGTTTATTCAACTTAACATTTAAGGTTTGTTTTATTTCAAATAAAAAAGTTATGTCGATCTAAAGTAACACGCAGGCGGAGCTGCGGGTATCAACTATCTATATATAGAAATGGTTAATGTAATTTTTGTCCTCCCTTAGCTCTCGAGAACTGCTTATGCTCCAATGATGGTTGACCCCTCTATGGATAGCCCTCGGTCTGGAGGCAAGCAAAAAATCATAAATTTGACCTAGCCCTAAGGGGTCAAAAGTTATAGGCCAAAACCTATGGCGTAGTGCGCAAGACACCGTACTAGTTCATAATAAATCAGTAACTGGTGATCAAGAAAACTATAACACGCAGGCGGAGCTGCAGGCAACAGCTAGTACTTGAATACATTTCTTTTTCCCCAGCCAGCATCAGCGTCATCGGTGCTGCTAGTTCACCTCGGTGCTGTTGGTGCTCTTGCAAGTGGAGCAGCTCTCTGCGGAGGAGCCGGCGCCTGCACGTGTAGCGCTCTACTGCACGCGTTACACCCACTGCAGTTATGGACAGTCTGTGGTGTTCATGCTGACAGAGCAGCTGCCATCGCTGCACCACTGCACTACGCTGCTATTGTGTCAGCCAAGAAGGTAATACTGACAAAGGTTACTTTATCACATGCTACCGACGCCCATGGTATAAATAAAATAATACTGGTATTATGTCGGGTTAAGCTATGTACTCATGGGAGGCGGGTTTTTTGAAAGTTAGCAATATCATTCTTTCATTTATTTGAACATAATTGTCTCGGTGAATATGTGCCGCCTTAAATAAAAAGAAATATACCTTTTCAAAAGTTGTCAAGATTTACAACCACTTACATTATTTGAGTGACGTAGGATAAGAAGTAAATATTCGTATATTTCGTTTGCTTACTTACAGGTGTTAATCTGCGTTGCCAGTGGTTGGGCAGCAACTGCAGTCCTTCTCACACCACTTGCAGTTGCTCATCCACCGCTAGTTTTTAGAGCAAGCCTAGGTGGATGTGCACCGGACTGCAGCGCTGGTCCCGTCGCTCTGACGTTCTGTCTTGTGTATGCATTTATAACACTAGTGCTACCAGCAGCGCTCGTCCTTTTATGCAGCCTTAAGATACTCCGAATAGCACGCTATCACAGGCATCGGATAGCAGCAGCAATATACGAAGTTACATTATCCGCGCAAGTTACAGTCACTCATCAGAGGAACCCCTTCTCTGCTCCACCACCACCGCGCCGACGTGCACTCTCCGCAGTATTACAACCACTGGCTTCTTTAGCTCTTTTGTACTTTCCTTATTATTGCATTTTAATTTGGCCCGCGATAGCTATACCTCCGCAGTCAGTTACTGCCATATCTGCAGCTTTATTGGCAGCAGCACCTCCAGTAAACGGAATTTTGTACGGTATAAGAAGTCGTGCTTTACGTGATTCTCTACGGAATTATAGAAGAAAACAAATGACAAAAAGTGAGGTGACGCAGGAGATTCAGGCCCGGACACCCAGTGCTTGTGGGTCGCGCCGGCCTTCATTATCAACGGGCTCGGGATGTATACGACCACCTACTACAAGGAGACTGTCAGATGCTGCGGCGATGGGAGCACGAGGTTCCGAGCGACCAGCGCAGCGTGCAGCTTCGTGCAATATGCTCCAGAATTCACAAGACGACGAAATACTAAAACCACGAACTTCAGCGATTCCTATTATTCGTGCTCCACCACATGTCGTACTTGGCCGTGCACTGGGGTTAGAAGAGATGGGTGGACGTGACCGACGGCGTCGGCAGTCACCACGTATTACAGTGACACGTGCTATGTCAGACGAGAGTGAATCACCAACTCGGCGTCCTCTCTGCCGACAGCAATCACGGTCTAGTGGTTCATTGTTAGGGGGTTTGCCTTATTCACCTGCTATCTCTGAGCATGTACACCTTGACAGCCACGCTGACGAGCAGCTATTGCTGAGCTGGCAACAAAGCAACTGTAACGACAAACATGACGTTTTATAATTACGGGTATTATGCTTATATTAGTCGCGGAAATTGTATAATATAATATCATAAGACAATAACTTCTTATGTGTGTGGTTGAGATAGTATTTATTAATTGCTTCGTACACTTCTCTGCTCAGAAAAATGTTGAGCAACGACCAGTTTTTAAATTTCATATTAATATGTATCTCTTACATTATTATTACCTCTATGTCGTAGGTGTACGATATATGAGTATTCTACAGGGTTCCTCCATATCGTTAGCTTTACCTACGGAATGTATTAAGTTTAGTGTATCTATAACCAGATTTCCGAATAATTCCATAGGCTTAATGAGAAATGACATTAAGTTGTGATGTATTTTAGTATAATTTATAGGTACTTTTAGCCTAAGATCCCACCGCAAAATGTAGAATTTTTTGTATCTGCTACCTGTTTTTTTTAGTGAAACTAGTCAAATGTGTGAAAGATAGGTGTATAAATATAATGTATTATTTACAAGTTGCGTGTATTAGATTAGTCGCAGAACCGGCCAAATACTTGTCGGCCGGTTTTTTATCTACAAGCTGTCCCTACACATTTCGTACCGCCTAAAATTAAAAAATCATTTTAAACCTTATAACCAAAATTAGCCAAACTGGTACAGCCAATGGGCGTTTTCACATTGCACGATATCGTCGTTTCCGTGCAATGTGAAAACGCCCATTCTCGAGTTTTAGCGAAACAACCCAACTACAATAAATTTTTATTTATATATAGATAGATATAATATAATTGTTGGCAGCCTTGTTTTTGCTATGATTATAATAGAATTGTGGTGTGAGACATATCTACTTATTCTAAAAAAATATTAGATAATATTTAACAAAAATTTAACCTCGTTGTTCAATGATAAATGTTTAAAAAACACCTACAGTAAAAATATGTATTGTTACTCTAGTCAATGAAATGTTGTTTTATGTCTGTGTTACTTTAAAAACGTCGAATACACAATTTAAAACATGGTTGTAAACAAAGCTCTTTGCTGGCTACGCGGTTTAAAACCAGCCGTCTGAACGTCGTACGGTTTACAACCACGATTTATCGTGTGTATGTGTTAAGTAATATAAAACTTATAAGTATTATTGATTATTTTAATTTAAACTTCGACGAAACCACAAAAGTTCCTACATCTATGAAACTGACTACTGTATGAAACTGGAGCTTGAGACCGAAATGAATGAATGAATGTCACAAAAACCATTCTTTATTATTTTGTGGATTGGCTCAAAGGACCATGCTCCACAAATTTGGAATCGTCCAAAATTCCCACGTGAACACAATCATTATACCGGAATTACAGTATCCTTACTAACGTTTAAATTTTCCGAGTTTCATTATCGATATTTTACTTTTCATCCGACTTCAAACGAATGTTATCAATACGACTGTATTTTTTTAATGTTTGTGTTAAATAATTAATAAGTTATAAGCCGTCCCGGTGAACTTCATACATTTTCAAATTTGTATTGGTCCTTGGTCAGTCTGCCTCTTCTCTTCTTTCTGTTCGTTTAGGCTAGTCTCTGTAACGACTGGACAATATTCGACTGGTAACAATATTTAAGGGGCTACTTTGTTTCTCAGAAACTTCAATTGAATTTTTAACGTGTAAGTCAGCATTAGCAGCAGTTTGCTTACTATCGGGGTCTACATCATCCCCGAAGTAAGTGTTATAAAGCCACTTCCCCAGTGATATTCCTATCACAATAGGTAGTACTAGAAGGCTTAACTTGCACACGTTGAGTATTATACAACTGAAACAAAAGATAAGTTTTATAATGTCAACTACCGGACGCCTGCAGTTTCGCCCGCTTGACAAATAATACACAAGAACCTTCCTCGAGAACCACTCTATCCATTGGTGGAAACCGCATTAAAATCCGTTGCGTAGTTTTCAAGATCTAAGCATACCTACATACCTAACGGGCAACTTTGTTTTACACTATGTTATGATGAGTACCTAGGTATTATTTTTTATGATTTATTCCCCTAAGATACACTTTCCCGGTAGATACACTGTTGGAAAATTCTCGCTTTTATTCCCCTTAGGAACACTTTTTATAATCATGAGTAAACATTACCCCTAGATACACTTTTCGGTACATATACACACAAAAGTTTTTACACAATTCTCGTAATTTTCACCTTGGATACGGACTATGGACTAACGGACAATATAGAATTTTCTAATTATATAATATGATATAGGGCAATGCTTACGTCGTCTCTCATACATACGTTTTAAAAAGCATATAAGCATACCTACATACCGAACGGACAACTTTGTTTTACACTATGTTATGATGAGTACCTATATGATGAGTATTATTTTTTATTTATGACTGTTATTATTAATATTTATAATAGTTAGGTAATGTACTAATATTGCCCTTGTAAAAAGATCTTCGCCCTCTCCCGGTATAGTTTAATCAACATTAAATTTTTTGTGCAATCTATGAATCAAAAGAATCAAAGAATCAATTTCGTTTATTCAGTTTAGGCACATAAAGAGCACATATTAACGTCAAAATTTTACAATTTCATGTCAAGCAATATTATAAAATTAAGTACAAATAATAAACCATTTGAAAATGATTCTTTCGCTAGTTCGGTAAGTTGGTTCTACTGAGAAGATACCAGCAAGAAACTCAGGTAGATTATCCATTTTCTTTTTTTTATGATCTTTAAGTGGGTACCTTTGGCATTGGGTTATTATATTATGCAATTTAATTAATTAAGTACACAAAATACATTTTCAAATGTTTGTTTTTGACGGAACATGTACATAACATACATACAAAAAATCACACAGTTCCCTTTTTTTGTTCTGTTCTTTTTTTTTATTCCGCGCGACTGCGGCCGCTCCTTTGTCCATTGCTGCGGGCGTCTCTGGTACACACCAGAAGGTATTTCCAGTGGCCCCCGGCGGATCTTTGCACCTGTGTTGCCTCTTCGGGGCACCTGTTTCTCTAGAGGGGTAGACAGAGGCATGGTAAAGTCCATTAAACTAAAAATAAACTACACCAGTTTTGAAAGTCCCATGTTATACTTAGCTCGCGAGCCTATTGCCGCTTATCTGGAGTCTGGCTAATATGTTCGTCGGAGCCTCGTCTGTTAATCGGCAGGTGTAACACTTGCAGGTGAGGTTGACTTGGGTCTCTTAGGCCGCGTTTCCACTGACGCGGAGCTGGGCGGAGAAATGCGGTAAAAAGTGGTCAGTGTTTCCACTGAAGCGGACCTGGGCGGAGAGGAGCGGTGAAGAGCGGTGAAAAGTTGTCAGTGTTTTCACTGAAGCGGAGCGGAATGGAGCGGAGCGGAGCGGAGCATACTTTTGGAATCGCGCATTTGTGCACTCAGTTACACTCAATCTCTCAGAAAGATCATACGTCATGTTGTCGTTTAAAAAGAAAAAAGCTGTCCTCTGCACCGCCCCGCTGACCTCCGCTCCGCACCCCAATGCTCGTTGTCCTCCGCATCGCATCGGCTCGCTGTATTTTTATTATGAATATCCGCTCAGCTCTGCTCCACCCCGCTCGTGCTGTTTCCATTGAAGCGGAGCGGAGATTTCGAGCATAGTGATTGGTCAATTCGTGCATCGCTAAGCTCCTCTCCGCCCCGCTCCGCGTCAGTGGAAACCCGGCCTTAGATCTTAGTGGGACCCCTCAACACCCGGAACATGTAATCGTCTTAATTCTATGTTAGTTACTTCTAAGCTATTAGGTATCCTTTAGCTGTATCGGCGAGTGGCGACTGGTGAAGGAAATGGACTGGCGAGTATAGTCTGGCTGTAGCAACATGCGACGAACGAGGCATGTCACAAACCTTGCAACGCATGCCCCACAATCATAGTGAGTATGAGGTGTGAGTGTCTATTTATAAAATATCTTTACCACATAGCACCAAATATGTAGTGGTTTTCTTGGTGGTATCTTTTTGCGGTTAGAATATTTCCATATCTTTAGTCTAAGTTTTTATTTGTTATCACCAATATCGGCAAGACTACCAATGACAATATCAGACCATCAAAAGTGCAGTGGAGATACAGGAGTTATAGGCACTGAAACAGTGATTTTCAAATTAATTATTTCGTTTGCTCATGCATCAATATGCCAATTTCCCGTGTCCAGACCTATTAATGGAGGACGTATTATAGTAATCACATATTAGAATTATGTCTTAGAGTACATAAGTAATCGTGATTAAAAATTTCACGGCTAATAGCAATGACAGAAATGTTTTTTTTTGGGATTTTATGGCTAAAGTGTCATTTTAGGTTGGGTGACTATATAGGCACCACAAATCACTATCACATCTAAAGTATCACTATGGGTACCAAGAATCTTGAAGGTAGTGCCTAAAGATGTAGCAAGCAGTAAGCAAGCGCTGCAAACAGGCTAGATATGACATGTTTTTTTTAAATACCTCCAAGATTCTTGTACGATCATAGATAGCAAAGCAAAGAGATAAAACGAGCACAAGTGGACTCGTAACAAGGTTGCCACAGGGATCAGGGACCATGCCAACTTCACATGCAAGTACTGCACCTGCCGACTACTGGACGATGCAGTTTCGGACGGCTCAAAGTCCGGTGGCTCTAGCATAGAGGATGGAGAACGGAATCCCTTTTATCCATTGAGAACATTCCGTTGATCTAGTATGTGGCTATAAGCTACGTGGGGGACACAAATATTATATTCACAACGTCGGCAAGGGAGCAAGCTAATTTATTTTAATCTACCCAATTATAGAGTATTTTAATGTAAACAGTTTATTTAGAGTTTATACTCCTTGACCAGAATCTCATTCTAAAACCTATTATTCTTTTACACTAGCAAACCCCCGCGTCTTGCTCCACGCGGTATAGTTTTTGCTCGCTTGATCTTCACAGGACTCTATTATCGGGATAAGTACCTAGTAAAGTAGTTTGAACTCAGTATATTTACCAGTTTTACAAATTTAAACACAATTTAAACTTTTATAACATCTATAAAAAAATTATAATGCCAGACATTAAAGTTCTAAGTCTTCTTTAACTTATACATTTAAATTACTTGTCTAGTACCTTTGAAATTATATTTTCAATAGGTGGTACCTACCTATGGGCATCAGACCGTTCTTTGATATTTATATCACGTAGCAGCTTCTTCGTATTTACTTTTATTGGACTCATTATAGAGTAATTCTGTCGAACCCTTTTGCGTAAGGTGTGTAAATACAATGGCTTTATTAGCCTGTAAGGGTTGAAAGGTTTATACTTTACTGATAAAAGTAGAAATAAATAGTTTTCAAAGAAATTAGTTCCATAATCCACCGAGCCTTTTTCCAACGCAGTTCGGGTTGCCTTTCCAGTCTCACTGCTATTTGGCTGAACTTCGATATTTTCCGTGAAGCGACTGCAATCTGACCTTCGAAATCTTAGGCGACATCCAAGTTCTGTAGTTGACCAGTCGGATTTTGTAATTTGTTTAGAGTTCCTACTACCCTTAACGACTGCCATAGATGTTTGTATGATAACCCGGACCGACGGCTTAACGTGCTCTCCGAGGCACGGAGGGGTCTCAATAAAAAATTAGAAATGCACACCCATTCTAAGACCGGCTGGGCTAGATGTTGCTTAACCTTTGCAATATGTTAACCTGGTCGGACCACTAGACCACGAGCCCCTGACCGAAATTACTTGGATATCAATAGACCTGAGCATGGAAGCGTCGACTTAAGTCGATCAACCAATGAAAACGCAGAACATTAAATTTTTCATTACGTGACTAAATTAACACATTTTTTTCTACGATCCTGGCATACTTCTTTCGCTTCTTCAACTTTCATAAATATTTCACTAAGGTTTCAAGTGGAAATCCGTGGTCTCTGCCTACCCTACTGGGAAAGAGGCGTGATTTTATGTATGTATGTAGCATTCTAGGAAATGTACCTACACTCAGATTACTCGTAGAAATTATTGTGAAAATCAATCATTTCAAAAGTTTCGTCGTGGGGTATTAACAATAGTGCAACAATAATAATTACAATGTATTTTTGCACTTTTTAAGTTAATTCTTACTAATTTATGAAACTTTTTGATTTAAAACTAAGAGACACTTTAACCATAGTACTTTACTTGACAGACGCCGAATATACAAATAAATGATCAAAATTAAAATGTTCTTTTTGAAAATAATAAAAAAAATCACAAAATTACTTGTTTAGTGTTATTTTTTGAGTTCATAAAACATTAGAAAGCTAAAAACTTGTTTCCTTGTATAAATAATTTACATATTGTTTAAACAATACAAATAATTATTTCCCCCTCTGCAATATTTCTGATTTTAAATAATATAAAAAAACAAAAATTTTAAAACAAAAATGATCCAAATCGGAGAAACTCGGAGCTGTTTACTGAGGACTTTCGAAGATTGCCTGTTTTACGGCTTCATTGACTCGACTATACAACGTGTTTCATATTAGTGTGGTCATATCTCAAGGTTGCATTGGGTAGGGCCTAAATAATATATTGCGCGGGGTCTTTAATTAATTTAATAAAATATTGACTTATAATGACGTAGTCGATAAATTTTCCTTTTTATCGATAGCTCATTGAAATGAAGCTCTAAGACTGTACTACAAAATAAACATATGATTAGAATGAACTCTAGATTTGACCTCAAGTAGGTTTGCCAAACAGTGAAATAGATTCGGACAGTCTCGTTGTTACTCAAAATTTTAACCAACAGATAAAGTTACTTTATCAATAGTTATCATACAAAATAGTTTCCGAATCACAACTTGGGGTCAAAATAAAGAGTGCCTACTCAAAGTTATTTTTGAAGTTTTTCTATGAATTTATGTATCACGTGATTGTCGTGAATGTCACAACTCACACGTAATTTGTTGTCAACCTACTCAAATACCAGGAGCAACGCATTTGCTGTCGAAGAAAAGAGAAGAAACATTTATGTTCTTGTCTTCCTTAAATTTACACTTTTTATAAATTGGTTCCGCACAGATATTTAAAATACAACTGCTGTTTGTGTAGAAGTTTATGTTGTAGCTGTTGAGAACGCTGGTGGGTATAGTAGTATGTAGGTATTCAGTTTCGGGATAGAGAGATCGTGGATGCCAGTCACTGCACTACCATATCGTGAACTCTCGTTCGACTCATTTACCATGAAGTAAATGATCTGCAAGGTGTTTGGTTATTTTTGACCGACTTTAAAAAAGAGTAGGTACTTAGGTTCTCGATTCGTCATGATAATGTGATGCATAAAAGTTCATAAAACATTATCGCTAAAAGTGGCAACTTGTATGGTTGAACGAGGATATCAGAAAAAGTAGGAGGTGTTGGTGTCAGTTTCACTAATATGTATCTTAAGGACCCCTAAAAATTACAAAGAGAACCGCCCACTTTTTTGATTGGAGCCGCTTTGAAGAAACTAGGTATCAGTAGCGATGTCGGCATATATCAAAGACGTACATGTCACAACACGTAAATTTTACCGCAAAACCCATATTATTCCGGTGTTGCAAGTTAACGCAATGTTCTTCATAAACGGGGACTTTATTAGCTTTTTTTATGCTGGATATTTGTTCATTTTAGCAATTGGTAATAAATTACTAATCTTAGACTACATGGATAAAGAAAGTCGCTTTTTCCGTCTGTCTGTTCTAATGTATGTTTAGTTCTTGAAAACTACGCAACGGATCTTGAAGCGGTTTTTTTTTTAAATGGGTTTAAGTAGGTTTCGAAATGTATTTACATGCATACTATCATGCGAGCGACGCCGCGCTGGCATTCAACAATTTTATTTTATTTCATAGGTCTTAGGGAAATATCCTGTGTTTATGGTAAATAATAATTATGTTATTATTTATCTCTTAAATTATTTTATACTAGGTACCTACTAGCTTTTTTTCATAAATAAAACTAAGTACCTACTTGGTACTTTTATTAGATTTTTACCAAAATTACGACGTAATTCAAGGAAATAAGACATTGCACTTGGGCAACACTTACAACTATCTAATTTCTTTTCAGTTGCAAGTAAACTTTGATATTAGGCGTACGTAGTAATCTGTGTTAATCGATCATGGCGTATTTAAGTAATAGTGAATATTATGAAATGATACTTTGCGTCGGGGCAGCCGATGGCAGTCTGCGTGAAGCTCGTCGCCTTTATCGAGAAAGATTTGTGGACAATAGACTCGAAGGTGAACGGCGGCGGTTACCATCTGTGGAGTGCTTCCGAAAAATGGTGAACCGTTTACATGACACTGGTTCTTTCCGTGGTTCCCGCTCAGAAGGCAGACCATCTGTTGTACCACCAGAGCAAGAAGAAAGTATTCTCGAGCATTTTCAATCCAATCCCAGAACAAGTACTCGCCGCGCTGGAATTGTTCTGGGAATGAATCATTTGAGAGTATGGCGCGTGCTAAAAGCAGATGGTCAACATCCGTACCACTTCAGGCACACCCAAGAACTGACACCGGCTGATTTCGTACCACGTCTCAACTTTTGCCAGCGGTACCGAGAGGAAGCACAACGATCCCCTAGTTTCGCGAACCGTATTTTATGGACCGATGAAGCATCTTTTACTCGTGCTGGTATCAGTAACCAACATAACGAACATGTATGGACTCATCAGAACCCACACGCATCTGCAGAAAACAACTTTCAGCATCAGTGGCGTGTTAACATTTGGGCGGGAATAATCGGAGATATTTTAATTGGTCCTTTCGTGCTACCGAGTTCGCTAAACGGTGAAAATTACCTCGCGTTCCTTAGAAACGTCTTAGAACCCGAACTTGAAAACTTGCCTGTAACATTGTACACAAATATGATGTACCAGCAAGACGGGGCGCCAGCACATTATGCGAGAGATGTACGGGCGTATTTAGATGAGCGGTTTAACCAGTGGATCGGACGTGGTGGTCCCATACCTTGGCCTCCGAGGTCACCGGATCTCACACCACTTGACTTTTTTTTGTGGGGCTATGTCAAAAACAAAGTGTACAGTGCGGTATGTCTCACGCGTGAAGATATGGAGTCTAAAATATTTGATGCATTTAGCAGTGTAACTCCAGACATGCTGTGTAATGTAACTGCCAGCATGATGCGACGGACCCAACTGTGCATTGATCAAGGCGGCGAACATTTCGAGCCGTTACTTTAGTACCTACTTTTTAGTTTTGTGTTTATTAGAGGTAGGAAGTGTATTTTTTATTAAATTCAATAATGTTTATCTAAGTATCGTGATATTAGTGAGTTAGTTGTGTTTATTGTGGAACACGGTACCAACCTATCTACCAGGATGACATGCACAATGAAATCGGTTAGTTTTTGTTGTTTTAAAGTCCACAACCTATCATTACTACAAAATAGTATTCTGTACCAGGAGCATATGAAATAAGAGTTGTTTACGATTCATCGAAGAGGACTGAACCTTACGAATAAATTTGACCCTAGGTAGTGTTGGGTTTATAAAATATCGATTAAATGAACAAATCAATTAAATTTACATGACACCTTAAAAGTTTTAACTAAACTTGTATTTGCAATTTTGTCCGTGCGTATAGTTAACTCAACGCGCATGTGTAACGAGGGTCAAATATGACCACACTAATATGAAACACGTTGTATATGTATAGGCAACAGAAATACATCATCTGTGATAATTTCAACTTTTTAACCATCACGGTCAGACGGACGAACAGCGGAGGCTCAGTAATAGGGTAACCGTTTTACCCTTCGGGTACGCAACACTAATAGATGAATTAAAAATGCTTTTTTCTTGTGATGTGCTCATGTAATCAGTTCCAACGTTACATTTTTATTATTGCCACGTAGTTTAGTTATGAGAGAACTGAAATTAAGATTGTTATCATGCAAAGGCAGCGTAAAAGTGTATTTATCTCCATGAATATTCGATTCAGTCACTGTTGTATATGACCCTGTATTCTTACGGTCAAACTGTCGCCTTTGTAGATCGTGTGATGAGACTGTTGTACTCGTCTTTGGTATATCATCTTTCGTAATAGGTCTTGATGTGCCTGTAACACCAGAAATCTACATGATACGAGCACATCTCGTCATGGGCAACCATTATAAAGTAATTAGAGCAAATTCATGTACATGAAACTCTAATTTAAGTAATCGTACCTATTCGGAATTCACGCGAACGAAAAGGGCGGCAGCAATTAGTCACTAGTTCTATTCGGAAAGCAGAGATTCTATTGAGTGTTACTCTATTTACTTAGTGATATGTAACATCTGTCCTAGCTGCAGGAACTTTGGTTTAAAGATTTAATATAGATTTATTATAGTGCCCGGTAAAGGCACAAAGCTTGCCCCCTATTACGTGGACCAACAGGATTACTGGCAATCTGTAATGCACCTCGTGCTTTCGCTTCGGGGATATAGGCATGATGTATGTCTGTCTGTCATAATTTATTATGTTTTCATCTATGTTAATATTATAAAGAGGAAGATTTGGATGTTTGTTTCTTTTTAATCCGCGGCTCTGGGCCAGCCAGGCCGCGCATACGACCAATGCCCAGCGCCTCCGGTAAGCACTGAGAGAATTCCCAGTGATCAATAAACTGCTAAGTCCTGTTAACACTCCGAGGCCCAAGTCGACATCCTCACCACCAAGAGCTGCATCTGCTAACAGACGAAAGAGACTCTCTATTCAGGTATATAATAAATACAATTATATAATACGTACGTGATTGTACTTTTGAATCTACAACGCAGTAGTTGTATCCAAGACCAATGCCGATACCCATCGATACAGCAAACAATACCACGATGCAGCACACGACCGCTGTCAGAGCCAAATAAGAGAATATTCTGCAAATGTTTAAATAGACGTTATAATTCGCTAAACAAATGTCAGCCACAGAACCCAAACCTACGGCCTTTTCCTAAGCGAAACCAAAATAGATGGCTTTCCGTAAGGTTAAGGAAAGGCTGTAAGTCCGAGTCCTGCCGATGACATTACATTTTGCGGATTATAATTTCTATCCAAATATTTGAGAAATGTTAGAAATAAACCCATTGCTTTCAAATACAAAAATATTCTGCAAATTTTGGTTTTCACAAATCCATTTCAGACGTTCATACAACGTAGGCCCTAAGGCTACCTTCTACGGTTTGTGTACTCGAGAAGTGATTACGATCACTTTTAGCGTGTCTGTGTATAATAAAGGGTTTGCAAAAAACTCTTATCGGTTGTTATTATATACCTATAAATAAGTACCTTTATTTAGAAAATAAACTGACATATTTCATCCAACCTATGTCTACAAAATAAACTTTCATTTCATCCTAAAGTATTTAACAAACAAGAAAACTGAAGTGGCATTTTAACCATGGTACCTACTGGGTAAACGGGGTATTAACATATTATTAGTCTTCTGACTCAATCTATCCAATTCGGATAGCTCTAAAACTTTTTCTAAGTGCATAAAAAATTACCACGAAGACTAAGCCGCGCACCGCAGCGGACCCGCCAGTAGGGTCCAAGTTTATAAGTTATGGAGGATGTGACGATGATATAGAAACAAGAGTCATGGCAGGGAATCCAGTGAATGGGGCTCTGAATAGCTTTATGGATAGCCAGAGAGTTCACAGAAGGCCAGGCTAGCTGTGCATAGAGGAGTGCTTATTGTCCATACAGTTCAGTACGGTAGTAAATGCTGGGTGAAGTTTGAGAAGCTTTTTTTTTAAGTCGCCAAGGCCGCTCCTACGTACATTGCCGTCACGGCGCGGGGTGCAACGTACCAGGAGGCAGCACTCAACGTCACGACGGGTGTTGCTCAAGTCGTGGGATGAATACGGCCGCTGGGACTGGAGGTGGCCTTGCACAAGTACGAGGTTCTGTGTTTTCACAAACCTTTCGTCATTGTTCCAATGGCGCAAGGAGGCGCTGGAGCGGGACCACAGGCCTGCGTCTCGAGAAATCGGGGACCAGCGGTCCCAACTCCGCCAGGATCTCATGGAGTCATGGAGGGTGCGACTTGAGCAACCCAAGTGGGTACCACCGTCATGTCATTGCGGCGGTGAGACCGATCATGGACGATTGGCTGCAGAGGCAGCATGGTGACCTCAGGTATCGTGCGACGCAGATCGTTACCGGGCATGGATGCTTCGGTAGCTTTCTGTTTCGCATCCATCGTGAGGTCACACCCCGGTGTCAACACTGCGAGGTTTCCGACGACGACACCGCACTCCACACGTTGGTGGAGTGCTCAGCGTGGGCAAGTCAGCGCCGGGACCACGTAGTGGGTCTGGGCGTGGATACCCTCTCGCTGGAGACCATGCTTCAAGCCATGGTCTCCAGCGGGAGTAGGTGGAATGCGGCCATGTCCTTCTGCGAGCAAGTCATGCTCGCGAAGGAGGCGGCCGAGAGGGAGGGGGAGCGTACCCTTCCCACCGAGTTCCGTAGTCAGCGGCGAGGGCGCCTCAGACTCATCTACGCCCAAGACCATCGACCTCCATGATCGGGGCCTGAAGACGGCGGGATCGCCACCCGCCGGCCTTACAGAAGCAGGCTAGAAGGGTTGCGTGCTGCGGGGCCTTTGCCCCATAGCACGCAACCAGATTCACTCACTGATGCGGGATAAAACCCTACCCCAACGACGCGGGATTCTCATCCCGACCAAACTCCAGCAGAGAACACAGAGGTGGTCAAAGTCCGCCGGGCGCCACTGGAAATACCTTCTGCTTGTAACCAGAGACGCCCGGCAACGGACGTTGAGCGGCCGCGGCCTTGGGGCGCGGAATTAAAAAAAAAACGTCCATTGCCGAACGCCTCTGGTAAGCACTAGTAAGAATTTCCAGTGGCGCCTGGTGGACGAGAAGAATGGTTATTTTTTCAGTAGCGCACTGAGAGAAGTATATGGCTGGGCTAACATTAGAGGATAAAGTGAGGAACAGCGTGATATAGGAACGTTGCAGTGTGTCAGAAGATGTAGTGAGTCCTCAAATAGAAAAAGGGATGCTTAGATGGTTCGGGCACGTAGGAAAGGATGGATGAAAGGAGATTGGGGAAACAGATACATAAGGCGGGCGTGGATGGGCAGGCTAGAAGGGTCAACCTAGACGAACGTACTTCTACTAAATCGGAAATGTTTTGACAAAAGGCCAGATCAAGAGTACAGTTCGCGTGGGTTAAGCGGTGCTTTGCATTTATGTGAGTGCAGTGTACATGAACGTAATATGTGACCTCTTTTACACACACATGTTGTACACATAGCTACAAAAAGAGTTTTTACTTCGACTTTTCGTGGTCACTCACACAAATGCAAAGCTCCGCTTATCCCTCGCGAACTGTACCTAGGGGCGTGACCGTATGTATGGTATGTATTCCAAGTAGGTAGGTACCTACCTCAAACCAAAAATAAAAACTTTGCTCGCTTGAGATGCGAAAATAAAAAATATTGATAGATATGCCCTTTTTGTGAGAGCGTGTACCTAGAAATTTACTAGACCACATAGGCACAGAGTACACACACAGGTAGGTAAATCAGAAGATAACTATAAATGTACAGTTAATTGAAGAGATGTAGGTGGATAGTCTTAATTGCCTTACCTTTCTGTTATAGCAAATAAACTACTAGTGGTTATATTATTACAGCACATTTTAATGTAAAGTTCTGTTGTAAACAAAATTAAATGAAAATACTGAAAGGTGATAAATATTCACATTTATAAAATAATAAAAGTAGAATGTATAAGTATTACCTACACAAAAATAATACAATACCTACTAATGACAAAATAATGACAAAGACATTGGCAGAGACATCATAGATTATAAAATGATATGGGTACCCACCCAATAACGGATACATTCACACATCAAATTACGTAAAAGGGTTACTGTGTCCATAATTCCGTCAGTTAAAGCTACGCGGTTATTTTGACATGGTGCAACATCCCAAGGCGGGCCGGGCGCTGCGCAAAATGCTTACTCCGCACATTGTGACGGGGCGGGTCGCAGTGCATGACGGATTTTTGGTATTTGTACAGTTGCAATCCTCTTGCTTTAAACACTGCACCAGGGCATCGCATCGGAAAATGCAGCCCGCTGCGATATGATAAAGTGTGCTAAAGGTCATAAAAATACAATTATAGGAGCGATGTATATATAGACGGCCCGATACCACTTACATCCCTGCAGAATACCTTTTTGTAGAATACTGGCCAATGTGCAGATAGCTTTAAAAAATAATCTTAAAAAATCGTTCTGTCTTTATTAACATTTTCGCCTTTGTATGTATTGTATTTCCTTTTCATTTTTTATATACTTAATACATGTATATTATTTATATTTGTACATAAAATAATAATGGTGGGTTACGTGATTCTAGACAATGAAAATGTTCCGCAAGTTTTAAAAAGGTTCATTTTATTTGTGGCTTTATTTATGAACACTGATGAATCATTCTTCGACACCTCAACGTGGTCCCAGTATTAGGTTTTAGAATATTTAGTTATTTGTGCCCAATTTACTTTTACATTTGTAAATTATGCTACCAACTAATAAATTTCCCAGTTAATTACTGGTCTGCCTTCATGACACTTACATCGTGATCTTACTATTGATGAACGTGGGAAAGCTATCCATACAGGTTGCTGCTAGAAATTCACAGACATTCCGATATTCATTTGTTTTGCATTGGAATAACAATATAAGCCCAGTCAAACAGTGGGTGTTTGTAGTTACCTAGTCTCTAAACATAAGCATAAAGTAAAATTACTTACAAAATTGTTGTATGTGCAGTAAGCCTCGTTGGATGGCGTGTGTGATATTAGCCGCGATGGTAGTTGCCATCACGATGTCTGCAGTTGCTGCTGGCGCGTTCATCGGCTACACATACTGCTACTTGGAACACAAACATACCGTTGCCGAAGGTATTTGGGCTGGACTACCGAGGATATTAGCCTTAACACTAATTAATTCGGAGTACGAGTGGTTTGACTACTTCTTTAGTTTCGCAAACAGGTGCGATTCGCCACTTTAGGAGAGTTTTGCCTACTTCTATGGTTAACAAACAAGCGCAGTTCGCCAACTTAAATTCGCCCACTTATGCATTTTACCAATGGTATATTTGTGAACAATGCTATTCGTATACAATTGCGTTTAATAGAAAATTACGTACAATTAACAACAAAAATGAGAATATAAATTTATCATCACATATCATAATACCAGGGTTATATTTTTCTTGTGTACCGTTGAGTGAAAGTTGTGATGCAACAATCAAAAATATTCTTTCTTTCTATTGTTCAAGTTTATATTACTTACAGGGAACCTTACGAATTCCAAGAACTTCCAAATACTACAAGTGCCTGTGCTGCGGCAATTCGTAGAAACGAGAAAAAATAGAACAATCAACTCGGCTATCTCCAGTGTATTTGTATCCAGGATATTAGGAATTGGACATGTTCTATTAGACGAGGAGATATCCAACTTGCCCTGCGTGCGTGAAGAAAACGATACTGTAAACCCGGCGCTTTGAATGTCATTTTACTTCTGTGAAATTAACTCGAGGGATTGAGTAAATAAATTAGTGGTCTCTTTTGATGTTTGTGTTCTTATTAGAGTTAGGAGCTTCACAAAGGTCTCTGAAGCCCAAGTCTACCTAATCTGCATCTGCCGGGATATTGACAAGATAGTTGTTGGTACATTACCAAGAGATTTTAGAATAATATCTGCTAATGTGACAATTTAGCCCAATCTATATACAATTTCCTGAAAGGGCACTTTGGGTTTTGGTAATGTGGTCCCGTGGGAGTTGGGGACGAGTGCATTTGGATGGAGTGATAAAATTTACTTAGTTTAGTCAGAAATACCTTTCTTTTTGGTATTAGTACCCTCCCTACCACTCATTTTGTATGCCAGCAGGTCTGACACAGCCACCGCCCCCACGAGACTTCATTGTTTCTCAACGCTAGTTCCATTATTTTCAAATTTCTAATAAGCCGGGGCGGCTGCCTTCTTTAGCTGAAAATAATGGAACTGGTACTGGTAACTTTTGTAATCGACAGTGAAAGTGATTTTTTGATTTAAGTTTCCGTTTGCGAGATTAGTTTTGAAGAGCATACTTTTGCGAAAACATGAGTCCGATACGCCCAGGTATTTAATTGGATGTACCACAGCGGCTGGCACGTAAGATTTTGTTGCCTTACATTAACATTTCATCGCAAGGCAAGGGGGTTTCAAGTTTAGTTTTCAAAATTATAAGTAATATAGCTGCTTATTTTATTAAATTTATTCAACCATTTTAGACATACTTAACCCACTTTCTAGAGTGTCCGGTGACGACAATAGGCTTACCCCCTATTACATGGGACTAAAAATACTGGCAAATTGTGGGTGACTAATGCGTCTTTGCCTACCCCTTCGGGATATAGGCGTGATTGGGGTGTGGGTGTGTATTTTTGCGA
This sequence comes from Nudaria mundana, assembly GCA_963556515.1. NCBI lineage: Eukaryota > Metazoa > Arthropoda > Insecta > Lepidoptera > Erebidae > Nudaria > Nudaria mundana. The sequence goes on from OY748296.1 coordinate 6,962,727, forward strand.
AAACAGGGCGTCCCCCACCCCTCTTAAATCTAAAGGGCTGGAGTGAAGAACTTGAAAAAAATCATGATGGTAGTCCATGTCGTCACTTGTATGGCAAACTTGCGAATGTGCAAATTTCAAATTTTACAGGAGAGCAATAAAACCCTTCTCTATCGTTTATAAAATCACCCGCGTCATTATATGCATATATGTTAGTTTTTTTTTATGTAAAATATTAAGAAGAATACAACCTGATTTATCAGTAAAGACCTCTAATAGTAAAATAACGAAATAAATCATAAATAGATCATATTCGCAAGTTTGTTTTTCTACGAAGAATTTATGGAAGTGTATTTTTCGCCAATGGTTAGGTAACGTACGAGTATGTGTCAGAATCGCAAGTTTGTAGAACTAATGGCATATTTTGAAATAATATTGAAATCTAAACTTGCGAATAACACGCCATTGTTCGTATTTTGTATATTTTTTGACATTAAATATTAATGTAGTGCAATATGAATGTTTTGGTGGAATGAATAATAACATTTCTATATTAATATTTTAAGACTAGTTTAAGCAAACTCATTGCTAAATACAAAAACCTATATACGAGCCCCAATGCAAAATAGTTCGTCTAGTATGAAATTTTCTTTATAAGATTTTTTTTAACTTCATTATTTTTGTCTGTCTATATAAAATATTAAGCTGTTCTACTATCGCATGTCGAGTTACTTATGCCCTTTTTTAATTATGAACCAATAAACTATTTTAGCATTTTAAATTAATAGATACCCTGTTTTCAATTTGAAGAAGTTGTAAGGAAAATATTTCGTCTAATTGTTAATTGATGCAAAAGAGTTCGTCTATCATTGAGTTAAGTAAGATTATACCTTCTTTGTACAATTATGGTCCATAATTTATATTTGTAAAAGTAATTATGTGTCATTTGTCAAGTGAGACAGTATAAATTCTGAAAATTTCAGTTATTTTCATTAGTTTGTGGGGTCGATGCTGGCAAATCAAATTACCAAATATCTAAAGACTTGATACTTCCCAGATCTACAGATCATACAGCACTATAGAAAGAATGGAACCACTTCTTGTTTAAAGAAAACTGGTCGACCACGCATCACGAGTGCAACAGAAAACAGAGTCCTGAAGAAAATTATCAAAAATAATCGTCGTGCTCGAGCTGGAGAACTCACGGTGCAATGGAAGGACATGATTCATAAAGACGTCTCAGTTGATACTTGCAAAAGAATCCAAAAAAGAATGGGTTACGGATTTTACACCGCTAAGGAGAAACCACTGTTGCCTGCTGTACAAAAGAAAAAGCGATTGAAGTTTGATCGTGATCATTTAAATTGGACTTCCGATCAGTGGCGTCATATTATTTGGAGTGACGAGTCCAAATTTGAAGTGACAAACAGCGATGAAAGGAAGAAAGTGATTCGGAACAAAAATGAGGCATTTCATAGTGATTGTCTCAAACGAAAAGTGAAGTTTCCGGCGTCTCTTATGACATGGGGCTGCATGTCTACACAAGGTGTTGGTAGAATGCAGTTTGTGGATGGTTCTATCAATGCTGCGAGGTATTAACACAATGGAAGAGAGTTTACTGCCCTCTATTTCGTCACTCAAGCATCAAGATGGCTTCATTTTTCAACAGGATGGTGCTTCCTGTCAAACTGCAAGGACAACAAAGACGTGGCTACTGGCGAAAAGCATCCCTACAATCGAATGGCCATCTAACAGCCCGGACTGGTCGCCGATCGAAACCCTATGGTGGAAAATGAAAAAAGTTCTCCTTAAAAGTCCATCAAGATCGAAGAGCGACTTAAAGGCTAAACTCTTGGCTGTGTGGGAGTCAATTACGCCTGAGGAGTGCGCAGTGTTGGTTGCAACTATGCCTCTGCGCATTAAAGCTGTCATAGAGAGCAAAGGCGACGCAGTAGTAGACGAACTATTTTGCGTGAGAGACAAGGGTAGACGAATACTTTTGCGTTATGTTTTTAGAATATTTTTTAAATGTTTTTATGTTATGTAAAGTCATGAAATAAATTTAGTTATGGTAAAATAAACTTTAAAATGCTCCCCAAATTGTGGTTTACTTCTTATTAAATGTTGTTACATATTTTACCAATATTTACTTTCTCTATTTTGGAAAGAAATAGTTGAAACTTCAACTATTACATTGGGGCGAGCCCCAATGCAAAATAGTTCGTCTAGTATGGAAAGTAGTGCCAAGCTTAACAACAGTGGTTTCTCCTTAGCGGTGTAAAATCCGTAACCCATTCTTTTTAGGACTCTTGCAAGTATCAACTGAGACGTCTTTGTGAATCATGTCCTGCCATTGCACCGTGAGTTCTCCAGCTCGAGCACGACGATTATCTTTCATAATTTTCTTCAGGATCCTTTACTCTGCTGCACTCGTGATGCGTGGTCGACCAGTTTTCTTTAAACAAGAAGTGGTTCCATTCTTTTTATAATGCTGAATGATAGATTGGACTGTAGATCTAGGAAGTATCATGTCTTTAGATATTTAGTAACTTGATTTGCCAGCATCGACCCCACAAACTATTCGCTTTCGAAACTCTTCTACACACGGGTTTGCCACGACCCATTGTTATGTGAAAACTAATGAAAATAACTGAAATTTTCAGAATTTATACTGTATCACTTGTCAAATGACACGGAATTACTTTTACAAATTTAAATTATGGACCATAATTGTACCTACAAAGATGGTATAATCTTACTTAACTCAATGATAGACGAACCCTTTTGCATCAATTAACGCATAAATTAGACGAAATATTTTGCTTACAACTTCTTCAAATTGAAAACAGGATATCTATGAATTTAAAAAGCTGAAATACTTTATTGGTTCATAATTAAAAAAGGGCATAAGTAACGCGACATGCGATAGTAGAACAGCTTAATATTTTATATAGACAGACAAAAATAATGGAGTTTAAAAAATCTTATAAAGAAAATTTCATACTATAATAGACGAACTATTTTGTATTGGGGCTCGTAGTAGGAACAATGCCAATAAAAGTATAGTTAATTTTTACTTTAAGTTAGTTGACTATTGTCTACTTTTTGATAGTTTTATCAGGCTAAAATCACGAATCAATCACACAAAATCACAGAACACTATTATCCTCACGAAACTGGAGTGCTCAGTGGTATCTAGTGCTCCGTTTTTGCGAAAATAACTGGGACAAAACCAAAAGGTTGTTCACTGTTAGTGAATACATAAAAGGTAGGTGTCCATTCCACGTGCCTCGCAATGTGCGTAAACAGTAGGATCAATAGATTTTTTGTTGATTTCATCGATTACACTCGTAGTTATTACAAAATTAATGATGGTACTAGCGATAATAAAATATCACCCCTAGTTCCACTTTCAAGAAATTTGAAAATCATGGAACTGTTAATGCTACTAGCGGTAATGAAGCCCTACGAGTACCCAGCTTACATAACGAACTATGTGAGCTGGGTACTTATTATGCCGGAACAGATCATTATGAGCCTCGTGTCTCTAGCGATCGAACTGCTCCTGCAGTGGATGACCTCCTTGTTGTGGCACCAGGGCGTGATACTCCTCGTAGACCCTCTTGAGGACCCCAGCTTTCAAGATCCCTTGGGCAACTTTCTGCTATCAAGTATGCCAACTCATTGATAATGCTGTAAATCAAAACGGTCAGGTATTTTGAGAATAAATTAGTGGAATAGTTTACAAGTGTTGGTATGTCATGCATGGAAGATTATATCTCCACAGTATATTTTTGTTGTGAGTTGGATTTCTGAGTGCTGTTGGATTTTTTATTATTCCATTAATTAAAAACAGTATATGATTCTTAGGTATGTAATCGAAGTGCATCGCGATAGTTCAAATAATATTTTATTAACTTAGTTTTAATAAATATTTCGAACTCTAAAGTTGACGAGTGTATAAATTAGTTCAACAATCGTACCGCAGTGCATTCTAGTTAATGTTCCCGAGTTGTCGAGAGCACGCGACGCTCAAGAGCTCTGCGCGTACGCATAATAATGCGTCCAAAATTTATCATACATCCTGTGCAGTTATTGTAATTCAACAATCTAGCGTATTTTTCCTATTTTTTTGTGGTGTACTTACTTCGTCCATTTATAAAGTAATTCTGTAAGCAATTTCGATGATGATATAAGTAAAAGAAATTATAGTTATATTGTAACGTAACGAATATTCACAGTCACAAGATCGTCTCCACCTTCTAACGAGAAAGTGCAATCTACTATATTTTGGACGCCTTATAAAGGTTAGTAAGTCACCACCATAAATATATTACTATGTACACATACGCAACAAATCTATTAGATAGCAACAAAATCTATTTCATTTTACAAAGGTCACCGGGACTTTATGCTCTATACTAGTTCTAGTCAACCTCAATTACCTTCGTGCGCCTGCTGGCTAACAGATAGAGTTTGTTGTACCTATATACACTCGTCACTCGTCAATCAAAGTCCCAATAATCCTATGACACATTTTCCTGTCTGTTATTAGCTTAGTTAGTTAGTTTCTAATTTAACTAGAGTTTTAGAGGAAGGTATGTGAGGTAACATAAACGTGACTCTGTTAAACAGACCACTTCGAACCTTGGCCGTCCAAGCCATACAGGGGTACCGCACGATCTCCGGAGAGGCTGCATGTCTCCTAGCCGGGAACCCTCCATGGGACCTGGAAGCGAGAGCCCTTGCGTCATTGTTCCAATGGCGCAAGGAGGCGCTGGAGCGGGACTACACCACAGGCCTGCGTCTCGAGAAATCGAGGACCAGCGGTCCCAACTCCGCCAAGATCTCATGGAGTCATGGAGGGTGCGACTTGCGCAACCCAAGTGGGGTACCACCATCATCGTGGCGGTGAGACCGATCGTGGACGATTGGCTGCAGAGGCAGCATGGTGACCTCACGTATCGTGTGACGCCGATCGTTACCGGGCATGGATGCTTCGGTAGCTATCTGTTTCGCATCCATCGTGATGTCACACCCCGGTGTCAACACTGCGAGGTTTCCGACGACGACACCGCACTCCACACGTTGGTGGAGTGCTCAGCGTGGGCGAGTCAGCGTCGGGACCTCGTAGTGGGTCTGGGCGTGAATACCTTCTCGCTGGAGACCATGCTTCAAGCCATGGTCTCCAGCGGGAGTACGTGGAACGCGGCCGTGTCATTCTGCGAGCAAGTCATGCTCGCGAAGGAGGCGGCCGGGAGGGAGTGGAAGCGTACCCTCCCCGCCGAGTTCCGTAGTCAGCGGCGAGGGTGCCGCGGACTCATCTACGCCCAAGACCATCGCCCTCCATGATCGGGGCCTGAGGACGGCGGGATCGCCACCCGCCGTCCTTACAGAAGCAGGCTAGAAGGGTTGCGTGCTGCGGGGCCTTTCCCCAAAGCACGCAACCAGATTCACTCACTGACGCGGGATAAAACCCTACCCCAACGACGCGGGATTCTCATCCCGACCAAACCCCCACAGAGACCTCAGAGGTGGTCAAAGTCCACCGGGCGCCACTGGAAATACGTTCTGCTTGTAACCAGAGACGCCCGGCAACGGACGTTAGAGCGGCCGCGGCCTTAGGCCAACTTAGGTTAAACGTGGATCAGATTTAATGATACTCGTACTAAGTAATTAACTAGTGGTCACCCTATTTTTTTTTAATTCCACGAGATCGCGGCCGCTCCCATGTCCATTGCTGCGGGCGTCTCTGGTGACACCAGAAGGTATTTCCAGTGGCACCTGGAGGACTTTGGCCACAAAATCCCGCGTCGTTGGGGTTGGGTTTTATCCCGCGTCGGTGAGTGAATCTGGTTGCTGTGGGGCAAATGCCCTGCAGCACGCAACCCTTCTAGCCTGCTTCTGTAGCCTGCTTCTGCTCTGGCCCCGATCATGGAGGTCGATGGTCCTGGGCGTAGATGAGTCTGTAGCGCCCTGACCGCTGACTGCGAAACTCAGCGGGGCGGGTACGCTCCCTATCCCTCTCGGCCGCCTCCTTCGCGAGCATGACTTGCTCGCAGAAGGACACGGCCGCGTTTCACCTACTCGCGCTGGAGACCATGGCTTGAAGCATGGTTTCCAACGAGAGGATATCCACGCCCAGACCCACTACGAGGTCCCGGCGCTCACTCGCCCACGTTGCGCATATAATGCATATCTGAGAGTAGGATCACCCTGGTGCGATCTGGTGAAGGTCTGCACACACTGATGTCGCGTCTGGGCACCGCACGGTCTAGGATTTTTTTAATTCTATAATGAAGATATAATATGGATGAACCCTGAAAGGTTTTCTATGTTGTCACAGGTCAGTTACCCAACAAACGTTGTTTTGTCAAAATCTTTTGAAGTTGGCCACCCTTAGGTGTCCCTTAGGGGTTAAAAAATGGTTTACGACCTACCAAATTAGCAAATTTTCATAAGAATCGATCAAACGGTTTCGAAGCAGTTTGGCAAAAACACTGTGACAAGATAATTGTATATATTAGACTAGCGGACGCTCACGGCTTCGCCTGTGACAAATTGTATACTAAAACCTTACTCGAGAACCACTCTATTTGTTAGTGAAAGCAGCATGAAAATCAGTGCAGTAGTTTTTGAGTTTATCGAGAACATGCAAACGCTGCCGAGGACTTTGTTTTTTAATATTTAGTGATTTAAAATGGGTCGAAACAATAGAAACGGTATGGAGCAGTAAATGTACGTACCCTTGCTTCACCAGTCGAAAGAATCAAAAAAAGTACCTACAGGCAAATTAAGAACCTCTTCTATTAATTCGGTTTAAAAACCAATTTAAGTAAACATAAATAAAAAAGAAACAACTAAATGTGGGCATGCATGTAGAACGGCTCTGTCTGCTTCCTATGAAGATATAAGCGTGAGAAACATGTAGCTACGTGTGTTGAAACCAAGCAAATGGAATCAGAACTGTAAACACGTGCGTGGGAGGGAATAGAAATGCGTTCAATGTTTTGAATCTTTTGTTGACTGTGATATTGTTAATACATATACAAAAAACATTGTCCGTTCGATCAATATCTCATACAACATCATCGTTATAATATACCGAGAGCCTGTGTCTGCCAGACTTACGTCACGTAAGAAAGGTTCGACATTTCAATAAACTTCCAACCGTTTTAACGTGACGGAAGTCTGGCAGTCACAGGCTCCAAGTTTATAACCATAGACGGGGATTCCTGTCTGGCTCGTTTCTCAGCTTGTTTAAAACTCAAAAATAGTCAAAAATTTCAATCTTATAAATATACTAAGTAGGTATTCCTGTTTTAAAAGTTTACGATACTACTATTGTCTATCTATTTATCTTTGCAACTTAACGCGAGAAGATACAACACACGTTTATCTATTATTTAATTTTAATGTGTACTTAATTGTCATTAAATCTCAAATATATAAAACAATATAATAATATAACCTCATGCAAATAATAGTTTATGGCTTCGTGTGCACAAGTTAATTTAAAGTGTTATTTGAGATTAAAAATGGAGAATGCTTGTAGGTATGAGGAAATAGTTACAATTAGAAATTAGTTAATTATACTTCCTAGTCGGCAATGACGCAGAGGATTTTTTAAACGATACTTTGTAATGTAAATATTTTTAGTCTATAATTATGTTTATTTTGTATATTGTAATTCTTATTGTAAATAAATTTTATTTATACCTTATTTTGTGTATTTGTTTCTTAGAAATTGATATAAAATCTTACTAATACTATTAACACGAACGTAGGTATACGAATGTAGATATTTTAGACTGTTAATTGGAGAAGAGTGGCCGTGAGGTTTTTATTGCCAGGTTATTTTCTCACTGGTTCCACCACTCATTGCTTTGCGAATTTGGCTTTACATGTAAATTCTTATGTGCTAACGTTAATAAGCCTTATTTTATAGCCTATACTTATCACTATTTGAGTTTGAGATATATATGTGTTAATCTTTCACGCGAAATCTACTTGGCAATATTGTACATATATGCATTGGGTATATTATAATAAGTATATACATAGTTTATGCATATACCTATTAAATATGATGTAATCATTTGACAGTCACGATACTTATTAATTTTTTTCTGGATCGATACGTTAAAAGTTGTGCTATTTACCATCATATATATTTTGTTTAGAGGGGCTCGTGGTCTACTGGTAACCAACAATGTTAACATATTGCAAAGGTTAAGCAACATCTAGTCAGTCTGGTCTTAGGATGGGTGACCATTTCTTAAGACACTGAGACCCCTACGTACCTCGGAGAGCACGTTAAGCCGTCGCCGTCGGACCTGGTTGTCATACGAACATCTATTGAAGTCGTTAGGGGTAGTTGGAGCCCTTAATCAAAAATCCGATCGGTCTAACTACAGAACTTCGATATCACCCATGGGTTGTGGAGGTCAGATGGCAGTGCTTAACGGAAAATATCGAAGTTCAGCCTAATCGCAGTTAGACTGGAAAGCCTGGAAAGCCTGGATGATGATATATTTTGTTTAGTGTGTGAAAATAGCAGTGTACCTCTGTGTATTTACGTACAGTCGGCCCCAAAAGTCGCTGAACACATTCAAACTTCCAAAACATCTGAACACTAAAAATGTCATAAGTCAGTGACGCAACAAGAGAACAAAATAAATTCAACATACAAAAGGTCCATAAAACGGTGAGCACTAGTATTCCAAAAGTAGCTGAACACTAGTATTCCAAAAGTAGCTGAACACTAGTATTCCAAAAGTAGCTGAACATCATTAACATCATAAGTAGATTAACAAAGCATATTTTCAATGTTGTTGCCTGTTAATCCATTTTTGGTGTTCTTGATGTCACACGAATTTTGGTCGTTTGACATGTAGGATAATTTGAGAAAAGTTTTAAAGCTAATAGAAAGAATTTACGTTAATATTCATACATAAGATTAGAAGGGTTGCGTGCTCCGGGCCCTTGCCCCACAGCATGCAACCAGATTGGGCGTTTTCACATTGCACGATATCGTGGATTTTATCGAATTTTATCGAGGCGATATCGCGACGATATCGTCACCATATAGTATAGTATAGTATAGTATTATAGTAAAACGTCCAAGTGTCACCGGTAATATTATAGTTTTTGGGAAGGGGGGTGGGAATTGAGATTTTTTATGGGAAGAGATGGAGTTTTACTACTGGCGGTGGGTTCAAGGGGGGTCCGGAAATGAAGTTAAAATTAACCTGGGATGCTTAGTTTCCGAGATCGGGTACTGGGAATCTTGGGTATTTTTGTGGGATGGGAATTCCCGGGATATTTTTATGCAAGCGAATAGAATATGTCTCGGCAGGGGTGCAGGGGAACAAAAATTTGCTCAGAATTGAGCTGGGAAGCTCCGTTACCAGGATATAGGGGATTCAAATTTTGTGGAAAGTGGGATGAGAATTGGGAAAAAAAAATGTGGGAAGATCGAATTCTTACTTAGATTACTATGGGGCCTTAATGTTACTCCTGACATTACCAACTTTCCAACCCCTATATCCCGGGAACCAAGCATCCCACCTAAATTTTGGGCAAATTTTTGTTCCCCCTGCACCCCGGCCGAGACTTATTCTATTAACCTCCAAAAAAAATTCCCGGGAATTCCCATCCCACAAAAATACCTATGATTCCAGTACCTGATATCTCGGAAAGTAAGCATCTCAGGTAAATTTTGACTTCTTTTTCGGAGACCCCTTGAAGCCCCCGCAAGTAACAAAACTCCATCTCTTCCTATAAAAAAAAATCCCAATTCCCATCCCACTTCCCAAAATTTATGATATTACCGGTGACAGTTGGACGTGTTTCTATGTTCCCCTACATATCTAGGTTCTATGAGTAAGTCTGGGGGCTATATCCCCCCCCCCCCCCCCCCCCCCACAGGTTTCTATGTTGCAGTTTAAATTATGTAAAATATTAGTAGACTACACTAAATTGAGCGAGATAACAGATGCGAACAGTGACGAATCATATGGACATATACTGTGATTAATCACAGGTGAATTCACAGTAACTCCTTATTTAGTCACGATATCGCCACGATAAATTGCACGATGCCGATTGCCGACGCGGGATATAACCCAAACCCTTTTTTTTTTTCAATCCGGGTCCCGAGGTCGCGGCCCCACCTACGTCCATTGCCGAGCGCCTCCGGTAGAGACTGAGAGAATTCCCAGTGGCGGCCAGGGGGACCTTGGCCACCTCGGTGGCCACTGCGTGGTGGTCGGGCCCAAGAGTCGCTTAAAACGGTGAGCACTAGTATTCCAAAAGTAGCTGAACACTAGTATTCCAAAAGTAGCTGAACATCATTAACATCGTAAGTAGATTGACAAATCATATTTTCAATGTTGTTGCCTATTAATCTATTTTTGGTGTTCTTGATGTTACACGAATTTTGGTCGTTTGACATGTAGGATAATTTGAGAAAAGTTTTAAAGCTAATAGAAAGAAAGAATTTAATTAATAATCATTATTTTACTAATGATACGAAACAATAAAATAAAACAATTTTCAGGGACTAGTTCCAGAATTAGGTTCCAAATTGAATTAAACCTGTCGTGACTACGACCAGGACCATCGACCTCCATGATCGGGGCCTGAGGACGATGGATTAGCAACCCACCGTCCTTACAGAAGCAGGCTAGAAGGGCTGCGTGATGTGGGGCTGCACCCCACACACGGCTTCAATCACCGATGCGGGATAAAACCCGACCCCAAAGATGCGAGGTAACACCCGACCACCACGCAATGGCCAAGGTCCGCCGGGCGCCACTGGGAATTATCTCAGTCTCTACCGGAGGCGCTCGGCAATGGACGTAGGTGCGGCCGCAACCTCGGGCCGCGGATTAAAAAAAAAAGGTTTTGGGTTATATCCCGCGTCGGTGAGTGAATCTGGTTGCGTGCTGTGGGGCAAGGGCCCGGAGCACGCAACCCTTCTAATTTTATGTATGAATATTAAGGTAAATTCTTTCTATTAGCTTTAAAACTTTTCTCAAATTATCCTACATGTCAGACGACCAAAATTCGTGTAACATCAAGAACACCAAAAATAGATTAACAGGCAACAACATTGAAAATATGATTTGTCAATCTACTTATGATGTTAATGATGTTCACCTACTTTTGGAATACAAGTGCTCACCGTTTTAAGCGACTTTTGGGCCCGACCACCACGCAGTGGCCACCGAGGCGGCCAAGGTCCCCCCGGCCGCCACTGGGAATTCTCTCAGTCTCTACCGGAGGCGCTCGGCTATGGACGTAGGTGGGGCCGCGACCTCGGGACGCGGATTAAAAAAAAAAGGGTTTGGGTTATATCCCGCGTCGGCAATCGGCATCGTGCAATTTATCGTGGCGATATCGTGACTAAATAAGGAGTCACTGTGATTTCACCTGTAATTAATCACAGCATATGAGCATATGATTCGTCACTGTTCGCATCTGTTACCTCGCTAAATTTAGTGTAGTCTACTAATATTTTACATAATTTAAACTGCAACATAGAAACCTGTGGGGGGGATGATTGATGTTGTATTACCAGGATAAAGCCCCCAGACCTACTCATAGAACCTAGATATGAAGGGGAACATAGAAACACGTCCAACTGTCACCGGTAATATCATAGTTTTTGGGAAGTGGGATGGGAATTGGGATTTTTTTTATAGGAAGAGATGGAGTTTTGTTACTTGCGAGGGCTTCAAGGGGTCTCCGAAAAAGAAGTCAAAATTTACCTGAGATGCTTACTTTCCGAGATATCAGGTACTGGAATCATGGGTATTTTTGTGGGATGGGAATTCCCGGGAATTTTTTTTGGAGGCTAATAGAATAAGTCTCGGTCGGGGTGCAGGGGGAACAAAAATTTGCCCAAAATTTAGGTGGGATGCTCGGTTCCCGGGATATAGGGGTTGGGAAGTTGGTAATGTCGGGAGTAACATTAAGGCCCCATAGTAATCTAAGTAAGAATTCGATCTTCCCACAATTTTTTTCTTCCCAATTCTCATCCCACTTTCCACAAAATTTGAATCCCCTATATCCTGGTAACGGAGCTTCCCAGCTCAATTCTGAGCAATTTTTTGTTCCCCTGCGCCCCTGCCGAGATATATTCTATTCGCCTGCATAAAAATATCCCGGGAATTCCCATCCCACAAAAATACCCAAGATTCCCAGTACCCGATATCTCGGAAACTAAGCATCCCAGGTCAATTTTAACTTCATTTCCGGACCCCCCTTAAAACCTCCGCCAGTAGTAAAACTCCATCTCTTCCCATAAAAAAATCTCAATTTCCCACCCCCCTTCCCAAAAACTATAATATTACCGGTGACAGTTGGACGTTTTACTATATTACTATACTATACTATACTATATGGTGACGATATCGTCGCGATACCGCCTCGATAAAATCTACGATATCGTGCAATGTGAAAACGCCCAATCTGGTTGCGTGCTGTGGGGCAAAGGCCCGGAGCACGCAACCCTTCTAATTTTATGTATGAATATTAACGTAGATTCTTTCTATTAGCTTTAAAACTTTTCTCAAATTATCCTACATGTCAAACGACCAAAATTCGTGTAACATCAAGAACACCAAAAATAGATTAACAGGCAACAACATTGAAAATATGATTTGTTAATCTACTTATGATGTTAATGATGTTCAGCTACTTTTGGAATACTAGTGCTCTTGTTGCGTCACTGACTTATGACATTTTTTGTGTTCAGATGTTTTGGAAGTTTGAATGTGTTCAGCGACTTTTGGGGCCGACTGTACATACATAGACAATTCGCAAACAGCCCCGTGCTCTGCTCACCGACCTCTGGGTCTTTAATTTTCTCCTGTTTGTTCTAACTAACTCAGCAAGGATAGAAACCGCAGCGCACTAAAGGGGGACATTGTTTGTTCACTGATTAAATGAGTGTACTATGTAATTTGCAGCTTCCAAGAAAATATATGTAAGTAGTCGGGTTTCCCTTTTTTTCTTTCACTTATATTCTTCTACGAGTATAAGTGGAAGTACTTACCTAAATAGTGATCGTGTAAAGACACGATATTGTGGACCATATTGTCTGTATTTCACATTGCACGACGTATCGTTACGATATCGTCACGATATCGTCACGATATCGTGCAATGTGAAAACGCCCTTTAGCACGTACGTGTATTTGATTAGTAGAACAGCATACAGGGCACCTAATTGACATAACTTTTCCAGGGCCGGATGAAAATCCACCAAAGAATAAGTTTTAATTATTTTTCTTTTAAAAGTGTCTATCATCGAACATAATACTCACGATATGAAACCACTCAAACTGACCAATTGAATTCCACTTTAAAATCGTTTTAATAAAGAAGATACTTAGGTTTAGCAATACGAGCGCTTTGATCGTATCTTCCATACCAACTAGGCGCTCTAGGGATCATAGGGACTTATCATCACACTTATCATACTCGCTCTCAAAATAAATAGATGATTGAATATTTCCTGCCATGTGAACAGCTCCCCTGCTAGGGAGGATTTCTGGACTAGTCTTTGTACACACTGCAACCAATTATTTATTTATTTTCTTGTTATGTTTCTAGCAAAAGCAAGAGTTTTTAAGGTATGATATAAAAACAAAAACAAGAAAGCTGTGTGAAATATTTTAAATACATGACACGTTCCCGTTTAAGTAACATTTTCATTACTGCTTTACTCCTATTAGGTCAGTCAAATTAACAAAAACCTTTTGGAACCCAATTGTTTATTCGCATAAACTTGTATTTCGGCCCATGGTAACTGCATAAACTCTTTTTATTAATCGTCAATTTAGTCAACATGAAGCGTTTCTCAGCTGTGCGTGCGAGAATTCTACAAAAACGCCAAATTTTACAAATTCATCGACAGTAGTGCGTAGAAATGAGCAAAATTGTCGCTACTTGAGGTGTAACGAATCCAAAACACAAGCATGGGAGGCTACTGTTCTGACCAAAGATGATTGTGTGGGCTGCAATGTCAGCACGACCAGTTATCTGCCCGTTACTTTTTTAAAGATTCAAAAGGACGTGTGGCAACAGTCAATTCGGACTGTTATGTGGAGATGGTAGCTGATGTCTTGGGGTTAGAACTGCAAAACCTTTCAGGGTATAATATAAGAACATAGTTATATATACGCTTCTGTCAAGAATAAACGAACTTTTCCCTGGCAATTTGTTGTCGAGGAGAGGTGGCATAAACTGGTTTTCACGCAGTTCTGATTTAACCCCCATAGACTTTTTCTGTGTGGTTCACATTATATTTAAGGTTTACTCATTTTACAGCAATAAACCAACTACTTTGGCGCAATGAAAACAAAATATTCGCAATGAAAGCGCCTAACATCACAAAGTCAAATGTGTCGACCCGCCACAATTTTCAGGTTCGAGTAAATGAACCCATACCGTGAACGAAAATATTTAAACGATGTTATTTTAGGGGTCATTAGTGGGTCTTCGAAGATATTAAAATCTCAGTGGACCCACTAGTGGACCTTTGGAGACCTGTCAGTATTCTGAGACCCACCGGTGGGTCTGCTTAGTGGGTCCTTGAAGCCGAAGGGGTTATTTTTAAGAAATAAATGGCCAAAATATATGTATAGATACTTTAATAATTGACAGACACAATTTTGCATTGTTACATACATATTTTTTATTTTATCGACTCACAAAACATACATTTTCTTTAGAGACAACATGTAAAAATAAAAGAATAGGTATTACAGTAGACATACATACAAGATACGCACGAAAAACATAACCCTTCCTTGGCAGTCGGTAAAAAGTGAACAATTGAATTAACCACTAATACGTTATTTTATTTATTTCAGTTGAACCATGACTATCAAGACTTTAAGGGTCAGTGAAATAGGCGTCATTACGAAGAGACATTTTTGTCAACGGTATGTACCTACTTATTTACTTAACACGTTCAATATGCCAAAAACAAACCAAGTTATAAGTGTTACCACAAAAAAAAAATACAAGCAATTTTTGTGATGAACTTTTCTCTCCCACTCCGTGGCTACAATTCAAAATACATTATACCTGTACAAATTATATAATAGGTATTTATTTTTTAAAGTGCTCAGACTCGTACTACAGAATAGGTTCTTGTAATAGTACCAAGATAGGTCCTCGTACTGATTAAATCGACAATCATTTGTTAACCTTTTGTTTTGTAAAATTTTAACATAACCTCGGGAATGTTCAGGTAATAACCCTGAACCTTCCCGAGGCTATGTTAAAATTTCCAAACATATTAATTTAAGTGCCAACGCCCGCGTGAAATAGTTGTACGGTTCCTAATTCTCGCGGGTACACATTCCCGGGTGGGCATGTTTCACTGTGCCGAAACTGTTTCAGGGGCCGTGTGTATCTTTTAGGCACACATGAAAATTAGTGAAAAATCAGGCATATATTCGTACATGCTACTTCTGTTTGAAATGTTGTTTTATTGCTGAAACTCGCTTATTATTGTTAAATTATTATTATTATGATATTGTTAGGTATGGGTACTTTGAGAGTATGTGGCACCTATAACTAGTATTTGACTTTATTGTGAATAACAGAGATCCATCATTTGTAAGTTTACTTGGTCCACACATGGTCACGAGTTTTTCTTGCCAGGTTCTTTCCTAACAGGTTCTACCTATTGCCTTGCGAATCTGACGGTAAATGTAAATGTAGAAACATTTTATTTTTTGGACGTTCATAAGTGTTACTTTGTGACATACATGAATAAAGATATTTTGATTTGATTTGACAGGTATACATAAAATAGTATTAGAATACGAATTAGGCAAAAAAAGGAAGTTGAAAAACAATGAGAAACATGTTTTTTTGGCTTGGCGGTCAACGTGTTAAAGCACATCTCTTGAAAAGGGCTTATTACTCCATTAATGATTATTTTGATGATAAAGAGAAATGGAAACGAGTTGCTTGCTCCTCACTTAAACTATCTAGACGCAACTCTATAACGTCGCTTGTTTATTGTTATACTTGATTTTTTTTTTGCTATGACAACTTTGTATTATGTTACCTCGTTATGTAGTTAGTCGTAATTTTATACTATTAGAAAAGAGTGGCCGTGAGTTTTATTGCCAGGTTCTTTCTCTACTTTAATTTCTCGACTTTAATTGTAACCTTTATAAATTAATGACTTTCAAAAACTTTCACTTGCATAAACATTTTTCATTTTCATTTTCAGAGAGAAAATAATTAAGAACTGCGGTATTGATGTAAGAACCGTATACTTTTACCTTCCGCATTACCACTTGCCTTCGGCTGGGAACACCTTGTGTATCTCCGCATCATTGCACCTGTGGAGTAGCCGTCGATAATCTGGGACACCATGGCCTTTCTTGTAGCAGAAGCGCAGGTCGTATACCTCGCCACGCTATTCTAAACGACATAATTCGTAGGGCTCTTTCCACCGCAGGTCTTCCGGCCGTACGTGCACCTAATGTTTTTGCACGACGCGATGGAAAGAGACCGGACGGTATGTCCTTGCTACCGTGGAAGATGGGAAGGCCTTTGGTGTGGGACGCTACATGCGTTGACAAAATAACGTAAAGCTTAAATAACATTTGACAAAGTGCTTTACTTGGTAAATATTTTATTTACCAACATTTACTTTAATACAAAAATAAATTCAAGCACGAAATCATATAAAATATGTAGGTCAATAGGTTAAGTGAAACCAAATGGCTAGGTTTTTTTTTTATTTTTTATTCGTGGTCGGTGATGCATTTACGCACTTCACCGTCTCGCTGCAGCCCCCCTTCTCCCCCTTCTCCTTCGCCTTAGCCGGGCCCCCGGATAGGCAGAAACTGCTAAGCGACGGCGGCCCGGCAAAGGGACGCTCCTTTAAGCTCAACACAGGGGGAGGCTTTGCCCCCCCAAACAACATAGAAGCGACGCCTCCGAAACACATAAGGGGCGTCGGACTCCTCAGGGCCTTTCGCGAGAGCGGTGGGCCCCCCGACCCACCGCCCACGGCCCTATCAGTCGGGGGCTTGGGCGTATGCAAAACGCCGTCGCCCCCTGACTGGTGCCCGGCGGGGTGGACACGTGCGGCCTGCACGCTCCCGTTCCCGCAGGGCATCTCTCTTTGCCGCTATCACCTCCCGAGCGAAGGAGGCAACGGCGGCCCAACATTGTTCGCTGCCGGCCATAGAAAGAATGCCGACACTGCCGATGACGCCCGTGAGGGCCAACCTCTGTGTGTCCCAGGCGGCGTACACAGCAAGCGTACGCTCCGCCGTATCTACGGCACCGCCTGCGCACTAATGACAATCGGGCTCCGACAGGATCCCCACCACTTCCCACAGGAATTTGGCAAAACAGCCATGACCCGTGAGAAGTTGGGTGAGGAAGTAGGTCGGAGCCCCCTGTGCATGCTCCACCCACTGGCGGAGCACGGGACCGATGGCCCCCACGAGCACCCGGCTCGCGGTCGAAGCCCCACATCTCAAGGCCCATTGCCGGAACAGATCGTCGCGAGCCTCCTGTCTCCAGCGATCAACCTGCTCCGGCAACGGGCGACCTCCTTGTTGTCGCACCATGGCGCCCTCCTCGTAGAGAAATGGCATTGTTTCTTCTTTTTTTTTTAATTCCGCTCTAACGTCCGTTGCCGGGCGTCTCTGGTTACAAGCAGAACGTATTTCCAGTGGCGCCCGGTGGACTTTGACCACCTCTGTGGTATCTGCGGGGGTTAGGTCGGGATGAGAATCCCGCGTCGTTGGAGTAGGGTTTTATCCCGCGTCAGTGAGTGAATCTGGTTGCGTGCTATGGGGCAAAGGCCCGGCAGCACGCCACCCTTCTAGCCTGCTTCTGTAAGGACGGTGGGTGGCGATCTCGCCGTCCTCAGGCCCCGATCATGGAGGTCGATGGTCTTGGGCGTAGATGAGTCTGCGGCGCCCTCGCCGCTGACTACGGAACTCTGCGGGAAGGGTACGCTCCCTCTCCCTCTCGACCGCCTCGACCGCCCACGCTGAGCACTCCACCAACGTGTGGAGTGTGGAGTGCGGTGTCGTCGCCGGAAACCTCGCAGTGTTGACACCGGGGTGTGACCTCACGATGGATGCGAAACAGATAGCTAGACGATACGTGAGGTCAGCATGCTGCCTCTGCAGCCAATCGTCCATGATCGGTCTCACCGCCGCGATGATGGTGGTACCCCACCTGGGTTGCTCAAGTCGCACCCTCCATGACTCCATGAGATCCTGATGGAGTTGTGCCCGCCTGTCCTCGATTTCTCGAGACGTAGGCCTGTGGTCCCGCTCCAGCGCCATTGGAACAATGACGCAAGGGCTCTCGCTTCCAGATCCCATGGAGGGGTCCCGGCTAGGAGACATGCAGCCCCTCCGGAGATCGTGCGGTACCCTCTTATTGTTTGGACGGCCAAGGTCCTCAACGGTCTATTAAGGAGCGTTGAGTTGTTGGCCGTCAACCGCGCCGCCCATACGGGAGCCCCGTATAGGGACATACTCCTCACGATCCCCAGGTACAGTCTCCTGCAGGAGGCATTGGGTCCCTTTAGGTTGGGCATGAGTCGCGAAAGCGCGACTGATGCCCCCGTCACTTTAGGGACCAAACTTCCGAAATGTGGTCCGAAGTTCCATCGGCTATCCAGTACGATCCCTAGGTACTTCATCGAGGGCTTGATGCCGATGCTAACGCCTCCCACATTTATGCTGGAACCTTCAGGTGGACCGTTCCGAGGTCTGTGAAAGCACAGAACCTCGGACTTGTGCAAGGCCACCTCCAGTCCCAGCCACCGTATCCGACCCACGACTTGAGCAACACCCGTCGTGGCCTTGAGTGCTTCCTCCTGGTACATTACACCCCGCGCCGTGACGAGGATATCGTCGGTGTAGTACGTTACGCCGACGCCCTCAGGCAACGCACCCCGCAGCACCCAGTCGTAGCCGATGTTCCCCAGAAGCGGGCCCAGAACCGACCCCTGTGGAACACCGCACGACACATCTCGCCGAGCTGGCCCGAGCCAGCTGGGGAAAGCTATGGCCCTCTCCGAGAGATAGGCCCCGACAATAACAATACGGCGGAGGTAGAGAGGCGTTCCGTGATAAACGAGCGCCTCCCTAACGCAGCTCCATGGCAAGGTGTTGAAAGCGTTGGCGATTTCAAGAGATACCGCCACCACCACCTTGCCTTGTGAGACTGCTTCCTCCGTCAGGCATGCGCTAAAGAGCCTCATCAGTCGAGGCCCGAGTTCTTCGAGGGCCAGGACCTATGCACGGCCAGGAATGCCGTTGGGTCCAGGGGCAGTGATTTTCCGGCGTTTAAGCCAGAGTACTGTCGCACCTAGCTCCCCCACCCTGACTTCGGGTACGTCGTCTTTGCTGGTGCTATCCGCGTCGGGCAGAGACGGAGCCATGCGCGGAGGGACGTGCTCCTCCGCGCTCGTCGGAAATAGGGAGTCCATGACCCGCTCCAGCTGCTGCGGCTGGAGACTCTGTGTCAGCGGGGGCGCCCTAGGTCGGAGTTTCTCTCTGACCTGTAGGTACGGGCGCTCCCATGGGTTCTGCTGAAGGGTCTCCAGGAGCTCCTCGCGGGCCGCCGTCTTGACCCGCTTTATCATTAGAGAAATGGCTAGGTCAGGTTAGGTTAGAACATGATAAAACAACGCTCGAGCCGAGCGAGCGAAGCGAGCGTGCTGCGGCAGCGGCCGGCGAGTTCCAGAAACGAAGTCTAATATGCACAAAAGTGTGTGGTTTCACATCAATATTATTTTCATTTGACATTTTGTAAAAACAATAATTTGGCAAACGAATTATTTAGTCATATGAGAATTTTAAAAATTATATTTTAAAAGTTGAAATATTTATTGGATAAAGCATTTGCGAAACATGTATTTTGTCGAGTGATGTTTTTAAAGTGCTACTCGTACCTACGTTTGCGAAATGGAAGTTTGTTAAATGATTGTTTTTAAAATGATCATTTGTCATACGTTTTTTTTAAACGATAGTAAATCCTTTCAAATGCATTTAATGAAAATTATAAATAAATAAATATTTTTGGACATTCTCACACAACGTCATCTAGCCCAATCTAAGTTATAAGCTTCTGCTATGGGATCTATTAGACAACTGATATACATACCTACTTATATACGTCTAAATACATACATATTGTACATAGAAAACATTGTATGTATATGTATACATACATAAAATATGTACTTACATATTATTATTATACACATACATAAAATGTGTAAGTACTTATATATTTCATATCTAAAGCATTTAATTGCTTGTTACACAAACCCGCACATTCCTCACAGAACACAGAGCAGTAATTCTAAAATCCCGTAATTTAAGACAGAGATTGTCCAAATTTATTTATATAATGTACATTCAACCATACCTCAAACCATTAACCCTAAAATACCCTAAAGTTCGTAGCCCTTACTACAAAATGTAAGTTGGTATGTACATTTGGTGTCACATTTTCTGCCTTAACTCAAGGTCTTGAAGAAAACAATTTCGGTCTGCGTTAATATTCAAGAGCCGTTACTGTCGAGAAAGGAATTGGTCCATACATAAACATTATCGCTACTATTGTCTCAGAAGACCTACCTATAGTAGTAGGATATTGTGAAAGAGTTTCTTTAATCGACTGATATGTAATTTGCAAGATTTTCAAACGACAACTTTTGATTATAAAATAAAACTATTATAGGTGTGTGCGTGAAGTAAAACGTTGTCAAAATGTTGAACAGAGAAAAAATTGGATAGAGACCGATTCCTGAATTGATGTTTTGTATTCTTGTAAAGAGATAGTATTCCATGGAATCGCAAATCTACGGACTACGTTTCAGATTGGTTTTATTTCGATTCTATCAAAATCAGAACGCGACGACTGAGCAATTATAACTGCAATCGGACTCTAGGCAAACGGAACATTTCGTGGAACAAATACTACTACTGGCAGAATTTGGGCGTATGTTTTACTGTGATTGCCTCTTCAGGGATATGGGCGTGATTTTATACTTTTAACGGAAACAAAATGTGATTCATATTCAAAAATATAATAAATTGTTATCTAAAAATCAACATGGTTTACAATTATAAGACAAAAATATGAAACAATACAATTATATCTGACGATCTAAATATGACAAATACACAATAGCAATAGAATATAGTACCAGATGTATACCGCACAGTAAAGCAGTAACGGTGTAGGTCCCATAGGCTGACCCCGTCGATAATAATTCCAAAAATAAAATAAATCCAGTAATAATACGTGAATATGAATTTAAAGCCTGCTGGAGAGAAACATTGACCAAAAAGTTGTATTTTCATGTGTGAGATACCTAATTATATGATGAGTAAATGAAGTTCTTTGTACGAATATTGTATTATTTATGATGTCGGTTAATGAAGACATTAAATTTAAATTAATAAAAAAAAGTTCGCTGAAGAGAACGCGGAATAGAGTAAGGAGGAGACATAGTCATGTTCTCATTCGTATACCAGAGAGTAATAGAAATAGGTAGGTGATTTTAATTCTTGTTTCTTTTTACTTTTCTTACCCAAAGGATTTAACGGATCCTTATTACTTAGACTCCGCTGTCTGTCACTCACCAGGCTGTGCCCATCGATATACGAGTAGATCTTAATAAATGGATGGTATTTAAAAGTACTTCAATTTATTCCCATTTAATTTAACTAATTTTGCCTTTGTTCCGCCAAATATACTGAATGTGCACCAAAATATATTCACTAACATATTTCACAATGAGCACATATTTAAGAAATGTTGTAAATTTGTAAAAATAGTTATACACCTAATTTTAAAAACAAGCTTTTTTTTTAGTTTTACTTCAGATAATGCGCTGCAAAATATATTTTAATCTAACACCAATTAATACCCAATGTAGCTTTATTAATAAAAAATAAACACAAACCTAACCTGCAAGTCGTTTCTGGCAATCGCCGGCCGCTGCCGCGGCACCGCTCGCTTCGCTCGCTCGGCTCGTGCGTAGCAGATCACGGTTTTAACCTAACCTACCCATTTTTTTAGCATACTAAATATTTTGTGTAACAACCAGGAATATTTGGTGCACGATCAGTAATTTTCGTGGAAGATTAAAGTAATTATTGTTACAATAGAATATTTGCAGCGCACTAGAATAAAATAATAGTTTAAAAAAACTAATAAAACACGCTTTTATAGAGAATCCAACTAAAAAGTAGAAAATAAATTTTAATAAGTTTGAATTATGAATAGTGTAAATAGGAAATAAATGTATATTATTGTAAAAAAAGCGTGAGGTTCATAGTGTCAATAGTTATAAATATTTTATTGACAGATATGAGTAGAAGAATTATCATTTTGATAATATCTTAAAATGCACCTCACGCTTTTTTTACAATAATATACTAATATACATTTATTTCCTATTTACACTATTCATAATTCAAACTTATTAAAATTTATTTTCTAATTTTTAGTTGGATTCTCTATAAAAGCGTGTTTTTTTAGTTTTATTAAACTATTATTTATATTTCATTTTTTAATTTATTATTATTTATTTATTTATATAGGTATTATTTTTTTATTTTTAATCGAATTATTGCATTGTCATCTAAACTGTTATTTATTTTTAATTTTTTAGTTTATTATTATTTATTGAATTATTTATTTATTATTTATTTATTTTTAATCGAATTATTGCATTGTCATCAGTCTTTGACAGGTGTGCAAAGTTTGAATTAAATCTGATCGTTCAAAGTAGGGCAAAATCGAACCCAAAAGAGTCGGTTACAAACAAACATACATACAAGCAAGCAAGCAAACATACAAGTGAAGCTAATAAAAGCCTTTTAAAAAGTGTTATATCTTGGTGATAATTTGGAATTTGTTTGGTGTAACATGATATTTATATTGGTCGAGTAGTTTAATTATAGCAAAACAATTAAACGGGTTTAAGAATAATAATTTAGAAATTCGAATAATAATTTAGAAATTTTACATAGGGGTGTACCTTTAGATCTTTGGTGAACCCAAAAATATATTCCTTAATAAACCTCCTCCCTTATTCGACTTTTTTTGCAGGTACTGAATATGCAACGTTAATAAAACAAAAGATTGTGATTAAAAAAATACCAGGCGTTAATAAAAAAAAAATCTGTCTATATAACTTCCCAATTAATATCTGCAACTAGTATTGCCATCTGTATACTACCTTAATAAGTACCTATCATGTAAACTCGGTCAACGTCAAACAGCTGTTTCTGGTAGGTATTGATTTTAAGGAAGAAAGTGCCTACACCAAGTTCACACGCAACCACCTGCGCTTTCATAATTTCCCGAAAACAACGTCATTAACATAAAATATCTTAGAAAAAGGTTTTAGTAATAACTCACTAACAAATTTAGACAAACAAACGTTTTGATTTTGTATAAATAAAACACAATTTTAGTGAAAGTTTGCCGCAAAGTGGTTTTTATAGGTTATGTTGTGATTGTTGATAATAACCGGGGTAAAAATTGTCGCGTCAGCTGTGTTTAGTAACATTATGAGCCGTGTACATGGTAGCTTTGGGTTACATAGGAGAAACTTTATAAGTAACCACACAGATGAAACCCCAACAGATACAATACATTTGGTCTCACCTATCAACTGATTTGCCATTTTTCAAGAGAATATTCGTAATTATGATGATGATTACCCACAAAAGTGAGTCATAGCAGTATTTAGCGTTATAAAACTTACCAAATCCAAGAAATTAAATTACATATTAGGTAATTGAATCGTAATGAAAAATAACTAACAAGTTTTTGGAACTGCTACTCGACAACAGATGCCGCTATAAGTATATTTTGTTTTGTTTCAGACCATACACGTTCAAGACTAAGATAACCATAATAGGATTTGCATTGCTTCTTGTCACATCTGGGCTATGTGGGTACTTCATTGGCAGGGGAGACTACTATGCGAGAAGAGCAGAGGAGCGCCTTGACCCGACAGAACCTCTCGGACCTTCGGTGTCAAAACTTCACGTATTTCAGCGAGCCGCAGTGTGTTCTGATTCACCAACCTGTTCGGACATTGGCAAGTATGTTCATACAGTAGGCAACTTTTCATTCTATTCGAGAATACATACCTCTTTTTACCCCCCATAGGTACTATTTGAAATTAAACAGCAGGTATCTAACTATCCAGCTGATCGTAGTTAGGTAGTACCTACCTGCAAAGCATTAAGCTCTAAAATAACATTTAAAGAAAGTAATGGTAAATAAGATGTTAAAACTTTTCAAATTATAATAGCATTATCTTCGCAACATTAAAGGACTAAACGTCGACAATTGTTTCGCCTCTAAACGAGGCATTATCAAGACTGTCTCAGAGAGAACAGCGAAATATGAAGCTGTTCTGGAAATATGAAGCCAGAACATATTTGCTTTTAAGTATGAATGTGTAAATATCGCTAGCGCGATGTAGGATTTGTCACAATAACTAACGTGGGTAGAAACTACAAATTATGATTTCTGACAGTCTTGATAATGCCTCGTTTAGAGGCGAAACAATTGTCGACGTTTTAGTGTCCTTTAATGTTGCGAAGATAATGCTATTATAATTTTTGAAAAGTTTTAACATCTTACTTACCATTACTTTGTCATGGATTTTCGCCAGGTAACGTCTGTTTCCATCCATTATTTAACATTTAAAGACTTACAGAATATGACGGCTTTGTCCATGAACGTATTTAATTACAAAAACGGAAATGACGGAAGGGCAGCTGGTTACGAAAACCGAGTTAGGTACCTACTTACGAATCATATGGATGGAACCGTAATTTTCCGTGTAGCCCAACAATTTTTTATCCTTACATCAATAGGTTTCCACCCTATGTGGAATGGCTCTCTACCTAAGCACTGTCTGTGTACTGTTGTGTCGATTTTGTCGTATACAGTTGTATCGCCAAACTATGATATATAATTTTTTTGTAATGTTTCAACCACTTGTGAAATTCTTTGTCTATTTCTACTCGTTAGTAGATGGCAGGACACGTCTAAAGCGCTTAAAAAATACCTACCTTTGTTGTTAAATGTGCCGTATATTACATTTCTTATCGACATAATTATTCCTTTGCTGATTCCATAATAACTAAGTATTTATTATTCATGCAATGTTTACTCATAACGTGCTGAATCACATTGAACCAGCATTACGAATGTTAGGTGATTTTTAATTTTCTACTAAAATAGTAGAATTAACGTAAATTATTTAAGATTATTATGAGAATAAATGTAAATTATTTAGACTTATGGTAAAGGGGCCACCCAAGTCTAACAAAAATGAACCGATGACGCATGTCATTGTGTAACTCACTCGTCATAAGTCATTTATTGATTACCTATAATATATGACTGTATGAAAGGACTATAGGCGCAATTGTATGAATTCTGGTCTTGGAGTCCAATACCTAAGTAGGTAGATAAATAATAGGTTTAGGTATCGTTAAAAGGTTATATTCTCATGGGACACGAATAACTATGGCACTTTTCTTTTTAACTATGGCTCTTGTCCTGATTTGTTGTCTTGACCTTGAATTTTACATAATTTTGTGCTTGTTTTCGATATAATATTTTTAATGATTAAAGTCTCAAATTGAAAAAGTTTTAAGCTCCAGTTAAATAAAGATGGCGACTATTAAGTTTTTATGTCTTTGTTTTGTATGTGTACTGTATAATCTTTACGGACGGGCTCTCTGCTGCGAAAAGGCTTCGCGTGAGGCACTACCAGCCCACAGAGCACTTTCCCCGCATGGTAGGCCTCTATCTACGCACTATCTTTCTGCAGAATTTAGCTTTTTTTAAATATTATCTATCTACTAGCTTGCTAATAATAACAAGTTGTACTTAGAACAATTTAACGCTCCTATCTACACTAAGTAGGTATTTAATGTAATCAAAGTCAGGATAATTAACACAATAATTTGCAAAACTTAATCTAAAATAAAACGCTTACATACTGAGAGTTTGTGAATTAGTCACGTAACCGATATAAAACAGTTTAGGAGGACTAGCAAACTATCATCAGGTAAGCAGTGAGTACCACTCCACTGTTACGGCTGATTTAAATTATTTTCTACTAAAAATATTCCATTATTATGGTAGAAAATGTATCTCACTCATGTGGCATTCACCAGCCGGCTTTTCGTCGCACATACGGACATCTAAAAATAAACAAAACATCCTTCATAAACCCGGTCGTCGTCTGTGTTTCAACCAATCACGTTTCGAGAATATTATCGACGCGCATGCGGTCAGTGACGTGTCAGTAGCAGCCTTTATAAACGCCCCGCTCTCGTTGCGCCGAACATACAGTAAATACAACAGCTACAGTAAAGTTGTTGCTGCGACAATATCCCGGTACCTACTTTAAATTCCACATATTTTGAAAACGTAAATATGTCCGAAGCCTTCTTTGACGAGTACGACTATTATAATTTCGATCACGACAAGCACATCTTCTCTGGACACAGCGGCAAACAACGCACCAAAAAGGAGGTGAACGAACACACAAACCACTCCGATCCGTCCGGCCATTCGAGAAAGATCGTCACGAAGCTTGTCAACACGGAAACCAATAAGAAGACAAACAAGAATTAATTTATATGTTTTTAATGTGAGTAGACTATGGCTTGTAAAAGGACTTTCGATATGCCGTGTGAAAGGAGGACTTTATGGCGGATACCCGAGGAGAGTTCAGGCCGCTCTTCGTCTCAGAGATCAATAGAACATCCAAGACGGTTCCTGCTGACCCAGGGCTTCTACTTTGCACACCACAACCAAAAAATGCGGTGGAAATTGAAGACTCAACGTCCGCGGTGAGCCGTGATCCAAATACTTCACATCATTGGACCTAACATCGTTCCCGGATTTGATCTCAACTCTGATGGGCTTGTTATAAAGCCCTGGATGCTGTGTTATTATTCCTAGTAAGACAATGTTTTATCTAATTATGTTTTTCGTACCCTTACAGAGGTACTAGGACTGTAATAATTTAAACATAATAAATATTATTGTTAAGGTTATTACCTACTTTGTCTTTATTTTCCCATTTGTTTTGTTTGTTCAGTTGAGGTCATTGGTGTTGAATATGCGCAGTACCTAGATAAACGCTTAACGATCGATCGTTCTTGTTTATATACAAAGGGAACCTTGAGCCGAGCGGAGCGGAGCGCGACGTGACTGGCCTTGTCCGTTTATTTATAATCATTCTGCGCAGTTGTATAAATTGTATTAAAATCTTATTTCTATAATAAGATAGGTACTTATCAAAAATTTAAGATTCTCGTGTCACAGTGTTTGTTGCCAATCACCTCCGAAAATGTTAACCGATTCTTAAGTTTATTTTGTACATACATCTATAGCAAACACATCACAAAAATAATATAATTACTAGTACATAGATAAGTAAGTATACAATACCTATAGGTAGGTACATCATGAGTTTAGAGAATATTTTACTTATTCCTAATCAAACTGGTCAACCATTATTTATTATTTTAATGTGAATCAACCTCATACAACATATATAATGGGTCACACACATCACACATGTACGTACATTACGTAAACACCTGGCTTTGTTAGGTAATGTTGTAAATTAAATTATCGAAGTCCTAACAACTGATTAGGTAGGCACCTTCTTTTACAAATTGCTTACGAAACAATAAAAATGAATCTCATTGTTTAACGTCGGTATATTACTCGACACTACATAATTCGGTAGGTACCTTGGTACTTACACATACACAGTGCAATATTATTTAAGTGTATAGACCTAACAAAATAAACAGAAAATTGCATGTAAAAATTTCAAACATTCCTAAGATTCCTAATAGAGTTAATATAGAGCTTACGGTCGATGGTAGGGGACCCTTTTAACTACAATTAGGGTGACATTTATAATGTGATCTTCGTCTTTGTCTTAGCTTAAGCTAAGCGAATTCTAAGTCCACAAAAAGGTGACCTACGAAACACTAAAATAATGCTCTCAAATATACTTTACCATATTCTGTTTTATTTTTTATTGTTATTTTAGAGGTATGTTACAGTTTAACAGATGTAAATGGCAAAATTACACTTATAACCATGTGTTTAGAACTTAGCTTGAGCTAAGCCAAGTCGGACTATAAATTCCAAACCAAAGATTGTACTTAGCATATGCGTAGCTAAGATTTTCCGTAACCGAGCTTGAGTTAAGTACAAGCACGCTCTATAAGCGCCACTGGATATACCCTCTGCTAGTAACCAGAGACGCCCGGCAACGGACGTTAGAGAGGCCGCGGCCTTGGGCCGCGGAATTAAAAAAAAAAAAAAAAAAAAAAGCACGCTCTATAAATCTCACCCTTAGTGTAAATTTAAAGAAAATAGAGCTGTTTTGGAGAAAAGAAAGAAAATAACTAAAATCCTGTTTATTGGAAGTTTTTTTATTCCTTAATGTGGCCCTAGAAGGCTTGTCAATGACGTTTCCCGTCAGCTGTCCCATTATTAAAATACACGTTCGTGCTAAATTTGAGCCAAATCGGTTGAATAGTTTTGGCTGTAGCTCCGTACATCCATTGTCCAGAAATCACTGTTTTCGACTCATACTTTAGAGATCATGAGAACTCAAGATGTCAAAATCGTTTTTTTACGTGTACTCGTACTACTTAGTGTAAAATTAAACTAGAGAATGAATTTAGGTTTTTGCGGAGCGCGTGGCAGGTTACCTTTTAGATTACCTCTGGGGCTGGGCAAAAACCCAGGCCCAAACGCTCAATTGCAATACCAAACAACGTTTCCTTGTCCCGCACCGCGAACTAGTTCAAAGTAACTAGTTCTTCTGTGCGGGAAAAATCAAGCATTGCCTTGACATTGGCGAAATCATCGATGAATATCGATGGAGCCACGTTTTTAAAAAAGAAGAAGAAGTAGAAACTAGAGAATGTAGGTATCTAGGTACTCCTGAAAAACGTTTTAGTAAAATTAATAAGTAGTTTCGGCGCACGTGCGCCGCAGTTTAATTCAAAACGCGTTTTCATTGTATTAATTATGTACTCGTTTGCTCAGGATTTAATAGATTCTTGAATTAATGTTGCATTTGATCTACTTAGAATCTGATTTTAGAATAAATATGCCTACGTTCTTTGTTTATCTATATCTATAGGTACTTATAATAAATCTGTAGAAGTGAAAATTCTGTACATTGAAATATCAAAAAAATAAATGGCAGGGGGTGTTGCTAGACCGACACCGAACTCAAAACTGTGATTAACCTCTCAACCCACGCGCAAAAAAAAAAAAAAGTCTTGGGAGCACGGGCGGGTGATGACATCGTGACGTTGTCTTACCATCTCGTAGAAAAAAAGGAATATCTCTACAACCAAACCATATTTTACGATTCTGTAAACGGCAATAGTTTTATTGATTTATATTTGATGATCAAGCATCAAAAAATGAATAATAATGCAAACAAATTATTTATTATAAATTGTCCATAATTTGGAAACCACGTTGTTAGCTAAATTTCAAGAATTCAAATGAATTTCAAGAAATTCAACTGAATTTCAAGAAAATTCAAATGAATTTCAAAGAACAAGGACTTATGCTATCTAATAACGTAAATATTTTGATAAAAGACCTCAAGGTGTTTATAGTAACACCACATAAAACTCAACCCGCCGAAACGTAAAATCAACGGGCCAATTTATAACGGTTTTCCACCAAATTTTTTCTAGCTATTATTACACTGAAATATATAATTACGTACATTATCGTTCTCAAAACGATTTACAGAGATAAAAAGTATCTTTATTTATACTTTTTTATACTTTTCACTGTATTCACTGACAAACATCGCAAAAATAACTCGGAAATCGGTAACTTTCTAGGGCTTCATATATTAGTTATAACGATGTATTTTTTTGAAAACTACTACCTAAATAGAATCATTATAAACCGAATAATCATATTTCTAATAAGAAAACATTACTTACGTGAATAAATCACAGTATTTCACTCAAAGAAATTTTTGTCTGTCTGTCTGTTTGTTCAGGCATCACGCAAAAACTCCCGATTACGATGATTCTTGGTATAATTATTCTTTAATATCCTGGGCACCACGCTGGGTACTTTTTATCCCTGAAAAGTATATACAATAAAAACAAACTTAATTTTGCGGTTCGATCCCTAGACCCGGTTACTGTACCAACCGTAAATAATAAGTTTGCCGTAGGTTACGTCACCCGCAGTGGAGTTCACTAAGGGGCGCTGCACACGGCTAAGATTCTATAAAATTTTATCTTAAGATACAATATCGCTGAACTACATAATAAATCAGTAACTGGTGATCAAGAAAGCTATAACACGCAGGCGGAGCTGCGGGCAACAGCTAGTCATAACTATATAATCTCATTATACCAGGCTTCTATCACCGCCGGGTGCCACTGGTAATACCTTCTGGTTCATACCAGACCGGCAATGGACGTAAGAGCGGCCGCGCTTGCGCGAATTTAAAAAATAAATGAAGCTTCTGTCACTGGCTTTAAACCCTTTAGTTCGTTAAATTCATGGTTGATTAGAATTATACAGCATGTTTAGAACATTGGACATACGAACATGGAGGGGTAAGCAAGGGTATCAGTTACCTAACCTCAAAACTCTGACCTAGGTTATTCTTTGTCACTTCCATACATTTAAACCCTTCTAACTTTTATTTTTATGGACAGACCTAGATTAATTTCTATTTTGTTAGAAACTCAGAAATTAGTAGAGTCTATTTACATTAAAACTTGTTACAAATTATAGCTAGAAAGTTATGCACCCTAGAACATAAAAAAGAGTAAATAAAGTAAGTAGGATTACAAGGTCATCATCACGCTGCTTTTAAAAAAAATTAAAGTGATGGGAAACTTATACTTTTTGAAAAATGTACTTATCAGCTTTCTGACAGTGTACCTATAGTTTATTATGATATATTTTTCACATCTAGAGTTTACATGGGGCACACTAAAAGTTTTGCACTTCTAGCTAATCGGAACTATTTGAATTTCGAATGTTATATTTTTTTAAACGTTACAACCTTCTTAGTAATTAAAAAAAAACATTTGGCGGGAAATCATTTGTCAATTGTTTTTTATCACACATCAAAGTTCTACGTATGCAACGAAAATGGAATTAAGTCGAAAAGATTTTAGAGCGATGATTTTTTATGATTTTAAAAGTTCTCTCTCTCTTCGCAAGACTGGCGCTCGTCTTCAAAATGCTTTTGGGAGAGAAGCACCTTGTTTGAGCACCGTGAGGCGATGGTTTGCTGAATTTGAGAGAGATCGAGTTTCTTTACATGATGAATTTCGTGAAACTTCAACTGCCGTCAACGAAAATAATGTGGCTACTGTTAAGCGGTTAATTGAAGAAAACCCGCGGATTACCTATGAGATAATTCGAGGACTATTGGGGATTGGTAAGAGTCAAATCCAGAAAATTTTACACGAAGAATTGAAAATTCGGAAACTGTTGTCGTTGGATCCCTCATGAACTGAAAGCGGAGCAGAACCGGGCTCGCGTGGAATGGTGCTCACAGATGCTACTGAAGTACGACCACGGACATTCTAATGCTGTTTATGACATTGTCACAGGAGACGAAACGTGGATTTATTGTTTTGAACCCGAAAAAAAACAGCAATCTTGAGAATGGGTGTTTGAAAATGAGAACAAGCCAACAAAAGTGAGGCTGGCGAGAAACGTTGGTATAAAAATGATCGCGTTTTTTTTCTCAGCTACGGGTCCCATCTGTACAATTCCACTTGAAGATCAAAAGAGTGTTAATGCGGAGTGGTCTACCATTTGTTTACCCAGGGTGTTAGAAAAAGTTCGCGAAAGACGACCCAAAAGCCGCGTTCTCCTACATCATGACAACGCTTCTTCACACACGGCCAACAAAACAAAGTTATTTTTGCTTCCGAAAAAGTACAACTCGTCACCCATCCTGCGCATAGCCCCGACCTAGCACCCTGAGATTTCTGTATTTTCTCCAAAATCAAAGATTTGATGAGAGGTTTCACTTTTACCAACTCCGAAGAGGCAGTGATAGCATTCAATCAGCACGTAGAAAACATGCCTTCAGATCTGTGGTCCTCCTGTTTTAAAAAATGGTTCGATCGCATGAAAATATGTTTAAAATGTAAAGGAAAGTATTTTGAAAAGCATTAAACATAATATTTTGGTTTTAACATGTTGTTTCTTTAAGTTACGCAAAACTTATAGTGTGTGACCTACACTGTATTCATTGTATTTGGCCATTTCGTCTAAAAATACTCTAATCATGAGGCAGTTTTACTAAGAAAGCTCTCCGGAGTTTGGAAAATTTGAGACTTGACATGACGTATCATCCTATCATCATCACTACATGTTATAAAACAAAGTCGCTTCCATCCGTATGTTTGCTTAGATCTTTGAAACTACGCAACGGAATTTTATGCGGTTTTCATCAATGGATAGACTGGTTGTCGAGGAAGGTGTTATAAACTTTGTAAAGCCGGCGAAGCCGTGGGCGCCCGCTAGTATTCTATAAGTGGAAGTATTGTGAAGGTAAGAAAAGAAAATTGTTTTTTTTTGTTAATTCAACCATTTCAATTTTTCATTTATTTATTTATAATTTTTGTACATACACACAAACAAAAAAACAAGAAACAGAAGTAAAAAAGATTAAAGTGAGCATAGTACAAGGGCACTACTTAATCCGAAAGGAATCTCTTCCAGCAGGCTTTCATGTAAGATAAGTACGGTAGGTACCTACTTATTGCATATCTTATTTGTTTTTGTAAGTGAAACTAGATATCAGGTGCTGTTGTAAACACTTTATTACCTACTTATATTGATGACATTGTTTAATATCGCTATTTTTGCAAGTTAACCGGTTGATATCGATTTACCGACGTCTAACATTATTATAGATAGTAGTATACCTACCAACTCACTGCTTTATAAGTAGGTATGTATATGGATTTAGTTTAATTTTTATCAATTATGTCGTCTCATTACTTATTCGCGTTTCAATAAATAATTGGCTCTACCGGCTCTACCTGACTACCTGTCACTTTACGTAGTTATATAAAATCGTAGTAGTTATGTTCGGTATTTGTTGAGCGCGTGGATGGTGGCTTTTTAGGTTACCTCTGGCGCTCCGCTTCGGGCTTCAGACGCTCACTTGCAATACCGAACAACGTTTCTTATCTTGTCCCGCACCTGCAATGCGAGCACGGTTTGTCGACATATTGTCGGTCCACCTGTTTGCAGAAATAGACAAAAAATGGGTTAAGTAGCGAAATTGTTCTGCGATATCATTGGTGCAAACAGGTGGAGCGACAATATGTCGAGACGCCGTGCTCGCACTGCTGGAGCTAAGTAGTTCGGAGTAACTAGTTCTTCTGTGCGGGACTATCAAGTATTACCTTGACATTGGCAAAATCATCGACACACGATGGACTCACAACTTTAAAAGAAGAAGAAGATTCATATTGACTTGCGGGATGCTATTTCTAGGTTGTTATTGTCGCTTAATTAATTACACAAATGAATAAAGATTTTGAATTTGAGTTAAAAGTTATACAGCACTACGTAAATACACAACTGTCGCGTCTGTTTCTCCAAAGTGGTAGGCAGAGGCATGTTATATACCCGTTATTCGCCCCACGTGAACCCATTTACATGGAGAACCTCGTTTTACCGCTTAACGGGAACTTTTATGATTCCCAGAGCCCTCTACTGTGGGCTTCTAAGAACTTTAGTTTGTCTTATTCACCACATTGCTGAGAAGTTCATTAAAATAAAACCGCAAAGTTCAAATACAAAATGCGGAGAGACATCGCTGCCGCAGAAGGAATATACTAAAATAAACATTATTTTTGGCCACAAGTTACATCTCCCGTGTGTAAATTACGGAATCGTGATGTGTAATGTTTAGCTGAACAGGTAAAAAACATAGTCGCTTTCGTTCCCTATGTATTCTTAGATCTAATTAAAACTACGCAGCGGATTTTGATGTGGTTTCACCGATGTATAGAGTGGTACTCGAGGAAGGTTTTTGTGTGTATAATTTGTCAAGCGGGTGAAGCCGAAGTTTCAAAAATCCTTTTGTTATAGGGACATCCTAGTCAAAAATGGATCGGCAGTTGATGCGACGATTGCAACGATGTTCTGCAATGGAATGCGCAATCATCAGAGCATGGGTATTGGCGGGGGTCACTTCATGACCGTTTTTGTGAAGGACGAGGAAAAAGTTTACACTGTTAATGCAAGAGAACAAGCGCCTAGTGCCGCGACATTCGACATGTTCAACGGTGACTGGGACAAGGCACGAAAAGGTATCTATATATCAATAAAGTAGGTACCTATATGGGTTTAGCTTATAAGTAAGGTCGTCAGGTCAGTAAAGCGGTCAGGCTGTGGAACTCGCTCCCGCCGAACACACAGCGCTGCAACACCATCTTCACCTTTAAGAGGAAAGTGAAAGAGCACTATCTATCCTCTCTGTCTTGACTATCTTTATACATAATATATATATATATATAATGTGTATGTAGTAATTAATATGTAGATTAAGTATATATTTTATATGTGTATGGTTTTATGTATGCTATATAAGTGTTATGTATGCAGGTATATGCGCGCATTCGTAGTACGGTATGTATTGTATTTTAAAGTAAGCTCATTAATCTACGCACACTTCATACTTTTCTTCAACAAAGCATCTCCTTCCCCTGGCCCACTGGAAGAGATTTCTTAGAAATAAGTGGTGCATTAGTACTATAATAACTCTATCCTACTGTTCTTATCTCGCTCTTCCTTCTTGTGTGTACATGAATAAATAAATAAAATAAAGTCTAGTCCAAGACGCCCAGGACTGTAATTGGCTGTGCCATAGCGGCTGGCACGTAAGATTTTGTTTCACGGGTTTCAATTTTTTTGTCCTATATCCAATATAGCTGCTACTTTTTATTAAATTCATTCGGCCATTTTGGACAAAATTATAAATGTGCCTGGTGACGGCAAAAGGCTTGCCCCCTATTACAAGGGACTAAAAATACTGGTAAATTGTGGGTGTGTAATGCACCTCTACCTACCCCTTCGCGGATATAGGGTTGAACCATATACGTATCCTACTAGGTACCTACTACTTGTGTTTAGTGTTCCATATTTGAGACTTCGCTGTCCGTCCGTCCGTGTGTCTCCACGCTGCCTGTATCTCATGAACCGTGATAGTTGGCAAGTTGAAATTTCACTTCAGATGATGTATTTCTGATGCCGCTGTAACAACAAATACTAAACAATAGAATAAAATAAATATTTAAGGGGACTCCCATACAACAAACGTAATTTTTTTGCCGTTTTGGTATAGAACCCTTTGTGCGCTATTCAGTCTTTCACTTCACTGGTTTTTATATGTAGATAATTAGAGGCTGTATCTTTCTTCTTCTTCTTTTTTTAAAATCGTGACTCCATCAATATCCCATCATAAGATAGTCCCGCACAGGAACTAGTTATTCCTAACTAGCTCCAGGTGCAGGACAAGAAACGTTGTCCAGTATGAGAGTGTCTGGAAACCCGATTTTTGCGGAGCGCGAGGGGTAACCTAAAAAGCAACCTGCCACGCGCTCAGCAAAAATCGAACTCCCGTCTGTATCTTTATTAACCAAACCACACTTGTGTTGTGACAGTTTGTGACACGACCGTGTCACTTACATCAATTTTACGTCTGTGGCCATCATGACCACAGATAAGATATATTTTTCTTTGTGTAACGTTGAGTGTTAAGTTGTGATGCAACGATAAAATATATTCTTTCTTTCTTTCTTTATATATCACTGACTTGAACCTACTTAAGTGTCGTGATTCGATTAGGTTCCATTCTGTGTTAAAGTTAGTCAGTTATAGCTTTTTAAGCTTATCTTTGCGGATAATAATAAGTATTTGAATTTGAAAAAAATACAATTCCACACATTGTATCGTGCATTGACATCAAAACAGCGATGATTCTATTTTGTATTAGGCTGTAGGCACCAAGATATCGTCAAGTTGACAAAATCGGTCTTGAGTTTACTTACACCCTGAAGGTAATTACTTACTTGGAAACACTTTTGTTACCTATAGCTACTTACTTCTTTTTCTGTGCAATGATTTTAATGTTTTCACTATACCTACCTCACTTTGGTTAATAAGCTAATAACCACCTTTTGAACTTCGACGCACTGCTTCGGTGGCGTGTTCGTTAGTGCATCGGCTTTCGACTCCGGAGTCTCGGGTTCGATTCCCGGGTTGAATCAAATATTTGTGTGATCCACAAATGTTTGATTCGGAGTTTGGGTGTTATGAATGTATTTGGAAATATATTAGTATGTTTAACAGTTGTCTAGATCCGATAGCACAAGTTTATAGCTTCGTTTGGGCTAGATGACGTTGTGTGAGTGTCCAAAATATAAAAAGTTAAGAATTTTTATTGAAGATAGGCAACTAAGTAGTAAGGCTACTTACATTACTTATTTCAGGGTAGGTAGATATTTTATCAGAATATTATTTTTGCCCGTAATCACGACCTTGCGATACCAATACAACAACAAGATATAAATTAATCTGAACGTACATAATTATACTGTTTATTGGGGTATAGTGTTGTTTATTTTATTATTGTACCAAACCAGGTTATGAGAGTCCTTGAAATATCACATTTGAGTAATTTAATATATTTACCTACAACTTATTACATTAGAAGAAAATACTATTTACACTTATGTACTAAAATCTATATTATAATTTACAGTATATCTACACTATATACAGGCGTCAAAGAACTCCACCATATCGTCGCCGACTGGCAGTGTTTATTTTTTATATTTTTTTTTATTTCAGGCTACACAAGAAAAGTTACAGGTTATAATTAACTTATTCTATGGCCCATAGATACATACCTTAAAACTAAGAATACATAATAATATAATTATCTTATAATATAAACACTAACATTGTATTTACATTAGAGGGGTGTCGTGTGACACTTCGCGTTAAGTAAAGTGCCGCAATTTCTATACACGACACCTTTCGGCCAAAACTCTTTCTTAAGGAATATGTCGAGATGTTGAGTCGGTACCCTAATCACGAACGACTTGAAGTTCGTGTTATGGCGCGACTCTAAACCTCTCAACTCTCAAAGCCCAGTTGATCTTCGTCCGAATGTTATTACTTATTATGTAGTCTAATTCTATAATTAGGTACTCACGAAATACTTGACTTTTTTAACTAAGTATTAACAAGGTAAATATTATATAATAATATAAAGTAATATTTGACTGTCTTAATGATAAACAAATAGGTAGGTATCTAAAGATAACATGGATACCAAATAATACTTATTAAATAGATTACAATTCCCGATTGTTAGTTTAGGTATCTTTAAAGGTAGGTAGCCATCTAGGTATCTAGGTAGTAGGTAGGTAGGCTACTTAATGGCAGGCTCTATTTTACACAAGTGCAAGATTCAAAAACTTAATAAACATTAGGCACCACATCTGATTCTAGACCCATTAATCATTTTTACTATTTTGTGGTACCTTACAATAGGATCCACACACACACATATCACGCCTATATCTCCGAAGTGGTAGGCAGAGACGCATTACAAACCCACAATTTGCCAGTATTTTTAGTCCCACGTAATAGGGGGAAGCCTATTGCCGTCACCGGGCACTCTAGAAAGTGGGTGATTTTAACTAATTTTAAATAATTTTACAATCATCATCATTCACTGAGCCTTCTCCCAACTCAGTTGGGGTCGGCTTTCCAGTCTAACTGCTATTCGGCTGAACTTCGATATTTTCCGTGAAGCGACTGCCATCTGACCTCCACAACCCATGTGCGATATCGAAGTTCTGTAGTTAGACCGGTCGGATTTTTGATTTAGGGCTCCAACTACCCCTAACGACTGCCATAGATGTTCGTATGACAACCGGGACCGACGGCTTAACGTGCTCTCCGAGGCACGGAGGGGTCTCAATGTCTTAAGAAATGGTCACCTATCCTAAGACCGGCCTGAGTCGATAATTTTAATTAATTAAATAATTTTACAATATGAATCACAAAAAATATTATAGTCTTGGGCTGGACTCGAACCAGCGACTGATCCCTTTAAAAGGAGGAACGTTCTACCAACTTAAAAATTCAAAATATCTTTATTCATGTAGGTCACAAAGTAACACTTATGAACGTCAAAAAAGAAAATGCTTCGACATTTACCGCCAGATTCGCAAGGCAATAGGTAGAGCCTGTGAGGAAAGAACCTGGCAAGAAAAACTCACGGCCACTCTTTTTATTCGCCAGTAAATACAATGATTCTGTTACAACAATAAAAAGAGGGCAAGGGCAGTACGTGACCATGTGTGGACCAAGTGAACTTACAAATTATGGATCTCTGTTATTCACAATAAAGTCAAATACTAGTTATAGGTACCACATAATCTCAAACATTACGGATCATAAGGTTCAGGAAGCAAAATGGACTTTCCAATAGTTAGTCCTCTAGTACCCATACCTAACAATATCATAATAATAATAATTTAACAATAATAAGTGAGTTTCAGCAATAAAACAACATTTCAAACAGAGTATCAAACAGAAGTAGCACCTAAGTAGCTCGAGTGATGAGCAAGCAACTCATTGCCATTTCTCTGTTTCGTTATAATCCTTAATAGTATAATATGCCTTTTTTAGGAGGTGTGTCTTAACAGCCACTTTGAATTTATTCAAAGGATTTATTCACAATAATGTTTAGAAGAATTTTGTTATAAAAACACACACCATATCCTGCAAAGGAGTCATGAACCTTCTGTAAACGATAATACGTCCCAACCAATTTATGCTTATTTCTAGTATTTATTGCATGTATGTTACTGTTCATACTGTATAAATGTATATTCTGTTTAACTAACATAATATATTAGCATATATATATTGTGATGCAACTGTTAAAATGCCTATTTCTTTAAATCTTTCTCTAAGAGAAACTCGTGCATTCAGTTTATAAATCGCACGTATAGCTCGCTTTTGGAGTATAAAAATGATCTCTATATCAGCTGCCTTGCCCCACAGTAAAATTCCATAAGACATGACACTGTGAAAATAGCTAAAATGAACCAGCCTAGCAGTTTCTACATCCGTGAGCTGTCTGACTTTACTAATAGCAAAAGCCGCAGAGCTAAGTTTCCCTGCAAGACCCGATATTTGGGCGTTCCACTGTAATTTACTGTCTAGAGTAATACCCAAAAATAGGGTTGATTCTACAAGATTAAGGGTTCAAAATAATATTAGTACCGTAGTTCTGAACATTAGGCATACTAAATCTATTACACTTCGTCTTTTTTGCGTTCACAAGTAAATTGTTGGTTGTAAACCAATCCAGAACTAGTGCAAGTGAACTATTTACTTCATCAAAATTCCTCAGCGTGCGATCAACTTTAAAAATAAGCGATGTATCATCGGCGAATAGAACAATGTCACACAAGTTCTGTACATAGAACGGCAGATCATTAATGTAAACTAAAAATAGAAACGGACCTAGAATTGATCCTTGTGGCACGCCCATAGCTACAGAAGCCCCTAAAGACCGACTACCATTGATATCAACATGTTGTACTCGATCACTGAGTTATGAGGCAACTAGGTCCAGTGCCGAATCTCTGATACCATAATAATTGAGTTTCCGTAATAGGGTATTATGTTCAACTCAATCAAAAGCTTTGGAGAGATCGCAAAATATACCAATGGCATCTTGCTTATTCTCGCAGGCATTGAAAATATGCTTCAGAAGCGTTACTCCTGCGTGAATGGTAGAACGACCTCTTGTGAATCCATACTGCTCATTATATAGTAGCATATTTGAATTAAAATGTGATTGTAATTGCTGCAATATAATTTTTTCAAAAATTTTACTAATGGCAGGTAGTATTGAAATTGGTCTAAAATTACCATGGTCACTTTTTGATCCAGTTTTAAATAGAGGTATCAACTTTACTGTATTTCATGAGATCAGGAAACTCTACTATTGACACATTTATTAAATATTGCAGCTAGATGTGGAGATATATTCACAATAATGGACTGAAGCAATT
Source organism: Nudaria mundana (assembly GCA_963556515.1). Lineage (NCBI taxonomy): Eukaryota > Metazoa > Arthropoda > Insecta > Lepidoptera > Erebidae > Nudaria > Nudaria mundana. Next base: position 7,002,949 of record OY748296.1, read on the forward strand.
TTACAGAAATACCCCACAAGTCAGCTGTCTTTTTTGAGCTAAGCGACTTGAATACTTTTATAATATCATTGGAGTTTACATATTTAAAGGTAAATGAGACATCACACTGATTCACACCGCTCTCCAGCATACGTTGAACTTTAACTGGGCAAGAATTCAAAGACCTAGTTATATTCGCGGGTATGTCTATAAAACAATTATTAAAGGTTTGTGCTACATCTGGTTCTTTGTTAATGACTTTATTATCAATAATTAATAAAAGTCATTGTCACGGGGCTTTAGGCGACCGCTTTCAGCATTAATTATATTCCAAGTCATTTTGACTTTATAGTTGGACTGTTTAATCTTATTACTCAAATATAATGACTTGGCAGCAACACACGCTTTTCTGAAAGTTTTGGAATAATCTTTAACATACTGAATAAAATCAGGATTAAAATTATATTGCTTCATACCATATAATTCATACAACTTAGCTCTACTTTTGTAGATGCCAGGGGTTGCCCAGTCACAGAACTGGAGGTTTCTATTTTTATAAAAAGTTCTTGTTTTAGATATATTGTCGAACTCAGATTTAATTGTATTAAACAAGGACTCATATAAGTTATTTGGATCAACCTGGTTAAAGTCAATACTAGCAACTTTTGCAGAAACGCTTTCATTAAATCATTCTAGGCGAAATGTACTCATTGGCCTACATGAAATTTTATTTCCTTTAGCCGTGATATTGATGGGAAATACAACCTTCTGCCCCAGATGATCAGATTTGAAGTTACGTAATACCTCCGTTGTCAGGAGTTCACAGTTGCAAAATATATTATCTATACATGTTGCAGAATGTGATGTGATTCTTGTTGGCTCTGAAAATAAGTGTTGTAGGTAAGCCAAATGAACTGAATAAATTGATAAATTTAATGCATTTAGGTGACTGCACAAGTACATCAACATTAAAATCACCACACACCAAAACATGCTTTTTACTAAGACACAATTGTTTCAATACATTTTCCATTACTATCTCAAATGAATCGTAATCACAATCCGGTGGGCTATAGATACAGAGGACAATGAGTCGCTCAAGCTCAACACAGGACAATTCCACAGTCTCTATAGAAAAAGCAACAATATCTTTATGTACGTTCTTTACATTTTATATTATTAGACACGAATATTAGGGAGCCAAAGAACAAGCTATAAGACACCACTATTATATTTGGCCAGTCTCCCGAAATATTTCATTGCTATTTACAGTAGGTATTTACACGTTCAATGTTTTTTGTTTTGGCACATTTTTTAAATAAATATTATCGTAGTGATTCAATCTGAATAATGTTCTAGAACGATACATACTTATTATAATCAAACTATTATGAAGATATCTTGCCAAGAATATTAAATACAATATAATGTTAATTGCTGTTCAAAAGGTTTTTAATACTGCTTTTGTGTTAGTCATCGTTACTTAATAACATTTGTTTTGGTACACCTGCGTTAACAATAGGTTACCATTTATAATAAAATTATAACACGATACGATAGTACGAAAGCCACATTTCAAGAATTTTCTATGTCTATATTAGTCATGAAAAATTCTTGAAATAAGTAGAGCTTGTTTCACTCCTGTTACGATAAACTCATATTTATACATAATAAATATGTAGGTGCGAGTATATTGTGTAAATGATATGTAATCATTATGTAATCATCATTCACCGAGCCTTTTCCCAACGCAGTTGGGGTTGGCTTTCCATTCTAACTGCGATTCGGCTGACCTCAACAACCCATGGGCGATATCGAAGGGCTTCAACTACCTCTAACGACTACCATAGCTGTTCATATGAAAGCTGGGACCGACGGCACGTGCTCTTCGAGGCACGGAGGGGTCTCAATGTCTTAAGAAATGATCACCCATCCTAAAACCAGCCTGACTAGATGTTGCTTAACCTTTGCAATGTGTTAACATTGTCGGTTACCACTAGACCACGAGCCCCTATAAATGATATGTAATATATGTACTTAATACATAACATACTTCTATGCTATGATTTTTTATAACACTATGTATATAATATGTAAATGTATTATGTAGGTACATAACTTGAATAATATGCCTTCGGGGAAAAAGGTGTCAATAAAATGTATGTAGGTATTTAAAATCATAGAATTGTGAGTCATTGATTGTAGTTCGGTACTCATTGATTGAGGCCATCCTGCTTTGCATCTAAACAAAGAAAGAAGAAGCAAATATAAACTGTAGAGAACTACAAAACCCTAAAACACTTGTACCTACAAACAAAGTTTCTACAATAACAACTATTAATAATTACAGTCCACCGTGTCATAATTACATCGGGAACATATAATCACTCTTTATTAAGTAGTTAGGTACCTTAATGTATGTAGGCTCGCTGTGTCGAAAGGTCATTAAGTGTCCAATGGGCGATTCCATTATCACGGGTGCAACATTTAAGCTTAAAACAGATTGGTCCTTCACATACGACGTATGCCATGCGACGTGGGAAACAGCGACACACTGATCCTACGTCTCAGGCCCTTCGCTGCGTTAAGCGGGTGCCCGTCGCGGGTGCCCGACGCGGATGTCCGCGCCGTGCGCCCGCCTGCCCGGCGCGGGTCCATGCGACGGGCTCCCGTCTATCGCAGCGACGCTAGTACAATTTTGATCGCGCGGGTGTACAGTCGAAATCGATTATTTATTGATATATTACGAGTACTTAACCAAAAGACGACGACGTGAACAAAGGCGTAAGCCAATCAGCCCATATGTCACGTCTAGACTGTTGTGTGGAGAATTTGTAACCAACTTATTTCAAAGACTGTACCAGCACGGCGCGTGCGACACGGATAACGGAGCGGCACTCAATGATTTTGTAGAAACAGACCCGCTCGCGTGCTCCGTCGCGCGTACACACGACGCGTGTCCCGTCCACGCGACGGCTATCCGCCTCACGCAGCGCTGCTCTTGAAATTACATGAATCAAGCACGCGGAGCGGACACCCGCGACGGGAACCCTAAGCGAGTTCCCGTCGCGGGTGTCCGAAGGGTGTGCGAAGGGCCTTACGACGCGACGTCTGACGTTTACTTTTCCTACGTGCTATGATACTTTAGAGCGCCAACGCACTAGCGACCAGGCCGCGGCGATCACGTTCGCGGCCTGGTCGCCCAGTGCGTATGCTGCCGCGACATGTCGAGCGGCCAATACTCTCAGTCGACTTACAAGGGTGTGTTTAATTTTGTAAATCTAATATTTCTTCTTACAAATTTTTTTTATTACTTTCGTGTGACTTTTTATATTATTATTGAAAATTGTTTAAGTTTAAGTAAGTGTGTACCTACTTGAAAGGTATTTGCAAAACTAAAGATTCTTTAATTTTTAGACAATTTTTCCAAATCTCGACTCATCTTAAAAGTGCTCCTTTTGCGAAGTGCACCGATTGAGAAGAGCACCAGTTGCAAAGTGTGCCATATTGGCGGCGCCCCGAGTTTTAGCAGTAATACTAATGATACTTTTCAAAATATAATAAGTTACTATTAATAAATGACTAGGTACTTTTATAAAGAATTATTTGATAACATTACGAATTTCTTAAAGGCTTTCTCTTAAATCTGGTTCAAGTTGCAGTGAGAACTAACGCGCGCCGGTCCATAATAGTTTCACTTGCTGCATTGTACCAGTCTACGACACCTTTCCAATTTATCAACAAGCTTTTTGATACGTAATCTTACTAAAACATATTATTACAAACACGAAATATGAAGGTATCTATTATTTAAAATATGGATAGATGTTTGGATCCTATACCTACCACCTACTCTTTCACGCGAAAACTACTGAAGGAATTTACAATAGGTACTAGACATAGCTCATATTATCTACATCAGAATGAAACCATCAATAAAATATCAAACTCCCCTGGCCCACCTGGAAGGCGCTTAATAGAATGCGAAGTGGGGTTACATTGACACTAAAGAGAACCAGTGTGAATGTGGCTTATCACCACAAACCATCAGCCACATGATGTCATGTCCGGGTTGCCGAGAGTCGTGCACTTTAGATGACCTGTACGAGGCGATGCCAAATGCGATTCGCGTCGCACAGCACTGGCAGGCCTCCGTCACTCGCTCAAGGCCGCGCGCTACCTACCGCTCGGCGTACCTACGAGAGTACAAACTGGCAGAGGGCTGCCGAACGCCCGCCTGAGCGCTCGCAATGCACCGCACTGCACGTTTCCCGGGCTTACGCTTCGAAATGCAGAAACCACGTAATTATTGTGCGGATTATAGTAGGTATGCACTATTTTAATAATAACATAATGCATTTTTAACTTGTGTTTTATTTACTTACATTTCTTTTTGTTTTTCGTGCACCAGGATTACGTTGACATTCATTGTTGGTCAGCTGTTCAGAATAGTTGCGTTGCGCGTGTTCCAATAATAGTGCAAAGTGTCAACGTCGCAAAACATCGCGCTTCGGCCGATCGCTGAGCAACGATGACGCATTCATCACTGTGCAAGGTAATGTAAATTATTATTGTTAAGGCGAAGCCCTCCATTAGCATCAAAAATGACGTCAAGTCCAATTAAGCTGAAAACGGAAAATGAACATTTACTGTATAAAGTTTACAGTGAGGAAAAAGCAGAAAATGCTAATCTTCGACAAATGATTGAAAGTATGCAGGCTCAAATTGCTGAACTGCAAAAACAAATTGTGAGCCTCACTCAAGAAAGAGAAGCCACGTCCTGTAAAACCAAAGTTACACCAATGGATAGTTCCACCCAATGCTCGGAATACTGTACAGATGAAGAAGAACTGGCCAAAGAAACCGAGTGGATACGAGTTAAAAGTAAAAAGAAGAGGAAAACGAGCTCGTCACCTACTCAAGTGGAAGAACCCCAAAAGGCCGACTCATTACCTCCCAAAAACATTAAAATCAAGAAGGTTCCACCCCCTCCACCTATAATAGTAGATGGTATTGAAGATTATCAGACATTCTTTGACACCATAGCAGCCGGTACACAAGGAGACGCATTTACTACTAAGATAATGAATGGTAAGTGTGTCAAAATTAATGCTACCACTGAGGACTCTTACAAGTCTCTCAGAAGCATAATAACGTCGAGTGGCCATCTATGGCACTCTTATGAAAACAAACAAGAAAGGCCTATAAGAGTTATGGTCAAAAATCTGCATTACACGTGTAAGCCGGAGAGAATTATTGAAGACCTTCAAAACAAGGCCTTAAAAATAGTAGCCGCAGCTAACAAAATCAGTTGGAAGAAAAAAGAGCCTCTCAACATGTTCATGCTAACCTTTAGCAATGATGAGGACATCAGCAAGATCTACGGTATAAAGTCTATACTAGGATGTAAAGTTGAAGTGCAGCCTATCAAGACATCTACACTTGTTCCACAGTGTAAAAGATGTCAGGCGTATGGCCACACGCATAAATATTGCTCTAAAGAACCGCGATGCGTGAAGTGTACAGGCAAACACCTCACTCGAGACTGCAAAAAACCTGCAGATGAAAAGCCAAAATGTGTGCACTGTGGTGAAGCACACCCTGCTAACTACAGGGGATGTATAGTAGCCAAAGAAATGCCAAACCTAAAAAATAAAAGCATCAAAAATGCAACAGCGTCGACTCAGCAGCGAGTTGTCCCAAAAAGACAACCAGCACGTGACAGAAGTGAAGGAATCACTTATGCTCAAGCTACTGCTAAATCACATCAGACTAGTACCGTAAATAATAATATAATCCAACCACAAATTAATTTATCACAAAAGTTGGATGAAATTATTAAAATAATATCATCTTTCGATGGCCGACTGCAAAAACTAGAAAATGGAGCCAAGACGTCCATTGGTAAAAAACTAAATAAAAAATGAATAATACACTTAAAATCATGTTATGGAATGCTAATGGACTACTTAAACACCAACAACAACTTCAAGTAGTCCTAAATATCGAAAATATAGACATATGTCTAATATCAGAAACCCACTTCACCAGACAATGTCATATAACATTTAAAGGATATAAAGTTTACCATGCATTACATCCTAGCAATTGTGCTCATGGTGGCAGTGCAGTAATAATAAAAGAAAATATCTCTCATCACGAAGAAACTAAACATGAACATCCAGAAATACAAGCAGTGTCAGTACGAGTTAGGTGTAACCTTTACCCTCTCACGATAGTTGCATTGTATTCTCCTCCAAAACACTCAATTAAAAAAGAAGAATATATAAGCTTTCTAAGCCAACACGGGCAAAGATTTATTGTGGGCGGTGATTTCAACGCTAAGCACAAGCACTGGGGTTCCAGACTTATTAGTACCAAAGGCCGAGAATTATACAAAGCCATACAGGAGTTAAATTGTGAAGCTGTATCTACAGGAAAACCAACCTACTGGCCCACAGACGCTGATAGGATTCCAGACCTGATTGATTTCTTCATCTGTAAAAATATATCTAGGGGTGATTTTACTATAGAAGAGGGCCATGACATGAACTCGGACCATTCCACTATATTACTTACATTAAGTAGACGTATACTATTTAATGAAACACAACCGATATTAGTCAATAAATATACAGATTGGGATAGTTTTAGACTAGACCTAGATAGTAGTATAGAACTAAGAGTTCAACTTAAAACCGCTGAACAATTAGACCTAGAAGTAAGTAAATTTATCGTAAATATACAACAGGCAGCTTGGAAAAATCTTGAATCTAATTATGATTAAACGAAGACAGCGGAGAAGATGGCCCTTGACCAGAAATCCTCAAGATAAAACTGAGCTTAACAACATGACTAAACGTCTCAAAAGAGAAATAATAAGCTATAATAACTCGTTAACTAATAGCTATCTACGTCAGTTAACCACTGACTGTAAGTCAGATCACTCATTATGGAAAGTGACAGAGAACATTAAAAGACCCATTACACAAATTCCTCCTATAAGAGAAGAAAATGGGAAATGGGCTATTAGTAACCAACAAAAAGCTGATAGGTTTGCTCAATACCTAGAGTTCATATTTCAGCCCAACGTGGAATCATCAAACTCCGTTGAAATTATGAATACCCAACCCAAATTACAAAACGACAAATCTGAAATTAAGCTCGTCACACTAAAAGAAGTATTAAATACGATTAGCTGCCGTATGAACTCGAGAAAATCGCCTGGTTATGATCTAATAACAGGTGAAATCCTACGGAATTTAAATCGTAAAGCGATTGTAAAACTAACCACTCTTATAAATGCTGCTTTTCGATTAAAGTATGTACCTTATCCGTGGAAAGTAGCTGAAATAATCATGATAGCAAAACCTGGCAAACCGCCACAGGAATCAACTTCATATAGACCAATTTCACTATTACCAACAATAGCAAAACTATTTGAGAAACTATTATTAAAAAGACTCAAACCAGTTATAGAAAATAATAATCTTATACCTGATCATCAGTTTGGCTTTAGAGAATTACATTCAACTATTGACCAGGTACACAGGATATCTAATATAATCGAAACAGCGTTAGAAGACAAGAAAGTGTGTTCTACCATATTCCTTGATGTAGCACAAGCTTTCGATAAAGTATGGCACGACGGCCTCATACACAAACTAAATCTTATGTTACCGAGGCAGTTAGCAGACATTCTCGAGTCATACATAACCAACAGAGCATTTCGCATTCGACACGAAGACGCCTTCTCAGAAATAAGGCCTATCAAAGCTGGGGTACCACAGGGAAGCGTATTAGGACCTATCCTGTACCTACTCTACACCAGTGATATCCCAGTTAGCGAAAATCATCCTATTGCCACTTTCGCCGATGATACGGCTATTATGGCGATAGATAATAATCATGAAGAGGCTGTAGAAAAAGTCCAAATAGCAGTTAATCAAGTTCTTAACTGGACTAACAAATGGAGGATTAAGCTAAATGAAAGCAAGTCAATTCACGTTGACTTCACAAATAAAAGAGCACAATATTTTCCTGTATATATTAATGGCCAGCAAGTCCCTACGCAAATACAGCTAAATATCTGGGTATGACACTTGACGCTAAGCTGCGCTGGAAAGCCCACGTCAAGAAAAAAAGAACAGAATTGAAAATACGCTACCAGAAAATGTACTGGCTGCTTGGAAGACACTCTCCCCTATCAGTACACAACAAAGTCCTATTATACAAACAGGTATTAATGCCAGTATGGACTTATGGTATCCAGCTTTGGGGCTGTACCAGTAAGAGCAATCGTCAAATCATCCAACGATTCCAAAATATAGTGCTCAGGGACATAGTTAATGCATCTTGGTACATTCGCAACTGCGATCTACACCGAGACCTAGACATGGACGACGTTGATCGAGTCATACAAAAATATGCAGAAGCTCACGAAAACAGACTTCATAACCATGTGAATGTTGAGGCAATCCAGCTTCTTGACATCACTAATATAGTAAGAAGACTGAAACGAACGAAACCGTTCGAGTTAGTGTAGTGTTTTTAGTGACAAATAAATAAATGTAGTGATAAGTGCTGCGTACAAAGAACACATGAACAAAGTGTCTTCGCCTTAATAAAAAACTGAGTAAGTGTTAATGGACGCATGCTTAGTGTTATGTTGACGTAGTAAATTAGGTGAAATGTATTTACTTATTAGTCTATTTGGCTAGATTGTAATCTAAATAAAGTACTACGGTACTTTATTAGTAAAAAAAAAAAAAAAGAAAAAAAATTATATTAGAAATCTCAATTTCATTTTTTTTATTTTCTTTTTAGGGTTCCGTACCCAAAGGGGAAATACAGAACCCTATTACTAAGACTTCACTGTCCGTCTGTCTGTCTGTCTGTCTGTCTGTCCAGGCTGTATTTCATAAACCGTGATAATTAGTATACCTTGACATATATTTGTTGTTATAGCGACAACAAATACTAAAAACCAGAATAAAATAAATATTTTAGGGTACAACAAAAAAATTGGTTGATTCGTAACATTCGTTTTGTCACAATAATCATCATAGGTACAACCCTAGCGCATTCTTACGATGGCGTCACTAGCACGGCGGGCAACACAGTCTCAACTCTATGTGCGCGTGTTTAAGGTACAATTCTCCTCGTTCTGTGCAGCAGGTATTATTATTAAAATTTTGTAGGTTAATATAGAGCAGGTATTTTCGCTTTTGTATGTGAGTGATGTATCTGTTACGTAGTAACTATTTATTAATCTGTGGCACTGGGCCAAGACAATATAATCATCATAGAGTTGCCCATCGACACGAGAAGAAGAAGAAGAAGAATAAAATATTTAATCGATGCTTAAAACATTCATTCAAACTTACGCGGTGAATAATCATAAGTGATCTTTTACAGCTTAAGTTAACGGTGTTTTTGTGTAATAATTCTTAAAAGGCCAACATAACGGTACCTGCACACCTTAACATTAACATTTTGTTACTACATTGTAAAATAAATTTATGTAAAAACTAAACCTAGGATAAAGTAGAATAGAATAGAATAAACTTTATTGTACACCAATACAAATAAATAGGAGAAACATCGTATGAAAATGTACAAGCGATCTCTTACAGGCAACCTTTGGATGGACTTAAATGGTTGAAATAAGATGTGAAAGTGGATAGTCATTGGTGATTCAGTAGAGTTAGTGAGGAAACATAAAAACCAATCTTATGGAGATAATACTTTTATCCTACCACCTTCCACCACATGTAACGACATCTAGGACTATTTTTATACTAAGTATTTCACTTGGATGCTTGGAGTCCTTAGATCAAAAATACCTAGATTACCGATCAGTGCTTTAAAACTGGCACCACTTCACCTGGGCGCTTCAACCGCTTCCGTACTAAGTTCCTATTCCGCTTGCTGACTCTCGAGGGATGCGACAACGGCGCTGTATGTATTTATATGTCAACCATCAATGTAAAATCTTGTTTATTTTATAGATGGTATTTGTAATAATTACCTATATAGTATTCGAGTGCCAAGATTCCGCGTTGTATTTGTACTGAATCCAATATCTATAGTATTTTTGATCTAAGTTGGAGTCTTAAATTTTTCACTAGTTTGATAATGAGTATAACATTCTGAACATTTTCTATAACAGGAGGACTAGCGATAGGTATTCCGGGTGAAGTCCGTGGTATGTGGACAGCGTATAAGCGATGGGGCAAGTTGCCCTGGGCAAGCCTGATCACCCCTACGTTAGACATGTGCAGGGCTGGGTTCCAGTTAACTCAGATCAATTATGATGCGTTTATGTCGAATCCATCTATAAAGAATGACCCACATTTCAGGTAAGTTCTAACCGACTTCCAAAAAAGGAGGAGGTTTTCAATTTGACTTTTTATGTATAACCTCAAATCTTTGGAAGTGGTTCGACTTTGAATTATTTCTTAAATTGAAAGCTACTGATTCTCTCCTAGTTAATTTTCCCGCCGCGTCTTGTAGTGAGGAATGGTCCTACTACAATTTGGGCCCATTCTGACAATTATTTAGTCCCATTTCGGTAATTTGAAGTAGGTTTTTGTGTCAATGTTTTTTCTTTTATACACCGTGAAAGTAATCAAGTTTCGATAACAGAACCGACTTGAAGTATTACTTTGAAAAACAAACACCTTTTTTTTTACAAAAATCTTAAAATTTATGTAGTCTCTAGACATCAAATGAGTACTCGTGGTAGCTCACTGCCTTAAAAAATCTTCCTAGTGCTATCCAGAGGAGCTCGGCAATAGACGTAGGCTGCAGCGGCTTCAGGCCACGGAATTAAAAGAAAGAAGCTACATCAATTTTAGGAATTTTATAAAAAAAAGTGTGTTTTTCAAGTTTACTTTCAGTCGGTTCCGTTATCGAAACTGAGTCCAAATATGTTTTTTTAACGGTGGTATTTTCACGGTGTATAATACTAGCCGACACCCATGGCCTCGAACCCTCAGCATAGTTTAGTACCAACATTGCACCTGTGAGAAGCCAAGGTGGGTTCCTTGAGTAACCATATAACAAAATTGTTTAAATTTTTCTTTATTTTATTTTCCTGTTCCTTGTATATATTCATGAATATAAAACTCTGGTGCTATGGGATCTAGAGAAAATTATGAACCTTACATTATCAAAACAGTATTAGAATTCGTAGAGTAGTTTGACGTGTAAGCGAGCGTTTTTAATTTTTTTCTTAACTGTCAAGGAATTGTTATGTAGGTCGGTATGGTCATCGTAGGTTAGTGGTAGACCGTTCTCCTTGTTAGAGAAAGGCTCCTGGTTCGAGTCTTGCCGATGACATTCATTTTTGTGTATTAAGTACCTACCGTAGTTATAGATATTAAAGGAATATCTCAACGAAAATCCTTCCTAGCCATTTGCCCGTTCCAACGGATGAATCAAAGAATCTATTATCCAAAACAGTCTATTACATTGCCGCTTTTGTTTACAATCCGTAAGAAAAGGAAAAACGTTCGATGGTTGTAGTTTACTTCGATTATCTCCCCTTAGGTGTAGAATCGGTTCATTCGGATACCTATAGGTGGTTATGTTTTCTGCGATAAAGATTTGCTGCTAGGTACTCGCGACTTATTTCAATTGGATCAAACAAAAGACTTTACTGTGATTTTCTATTGTGTATATTAATTACCGTATAAACCATTGCATTGTTGTGATTACAAGCCAATCGACAACGTGACTCAATCGGATCATTTAGCCACAAATAACATGAACGAATATTTTCTGTTACACACAATACTTCCTTATTGCTTACTGCCATAAGTAACACTGTATATGCCTACATCACTTCCGCTTTGCTTTGTTTGCGAAGATTTTTAACACGCTTTTATTAGCTTCACTTGTATGTTTGCTTGTTTGTAACCGACTCTTTTGGGTTTGATTTTGCGCTACTTTGAACGATCAGATTTAATTCAAACTTTGCACAAAGACCGATGACAAACGCAAAAAATGTATGTTTGTTCGTACCGACTCTTTTGGGTTCGATTTTGCGCGTGAGGTGCATTTTAAGATATTATCAAAATGATAATTCTTCTACTCATATCTGTCAATAAAATATTTATAACTATTGACACTATGCACCTCACGCTTTTTTTACAATAATATACATTTATTTCTTATTTACACTACTCTTAATTCAAACTTATTAAAATTTATTTTCTACTTTTTAGTTGGATTCTGTATAAAAGCGTGTTTTTTTAAACTAAGTACTTATTATTTATTTTTTAACCAAATGTCTGTAGTTGTCGTTTTTAAGTGGTACTTGTAACAGAAAATTTCATGCTTTTCACAGCACGAAGATAGAGTGAGATGAGATCCGTGAGATATTAGACTACTATTTATATTGATAGTCCATTAGGTATTTAACTATTATCATAACTAATAATCATAAAACAAAAGCTTCTTCTGTTCCCTATGCCATGTAGGTGCTTGCTTAGATAGTTAGATTTTTAAACCTTAGCAACAGACTATGATGCGATTTTCACCAATGGATAGAGTGGTTCTCGAGAAAGGTTTTGTATATGGTGATTCTGTACCTACCTATTGTCTTTAACATCATATTGTAACCCATATTTGCAATGAATAAATAAATTGAAATTGAAATTGTAATTGTATACATATGTCGCAGGTTTATGGTGAAATCACGTTTGTGAAAAAAAACCTAGGTTTTTGTCAAACGCCGGACTATCGATGGTAAAATGTTTTAGAAAATGCAGGTTTTTGATCTAAAACCTAAACTTGTTTAGGTTTATCATAAAATTTTATCTTGCGATCGATTGGTAGATTTTTGATCAAAAAGTTAAAAACCTGATTTTACCATAAACCTGCGAGTCCAGCGACATACATAATATGTCAAGCGGGCAAAGCCGCGGGCGTTCGCTAGTTGTATATAAAAATACATCGCTTTTTCCTTTGTTCCTTTTTGCATTTGAAATATTGGTTTTTGGTTTGCTCAGTAAATGTCATTGCGAAAAAAATTGCGCCTTTTTTTTAGATGACTACGACTATCGGGTAGTGTCATGTAGATGTGTTTCTGTTTTTGTTTAATCCGCTCCCTCGTCCATTGCCAGGCATCTCTGAACGTACCTAATAGGTAATATATTATCGTAGGAATGTAGAACGAGAAAACTACGAGTATCAGACGCGGACATCAGCTAATTCTATTATAAAACCCATTCCATATTCTTTTTTACAGGAAAATGTACTACAACTCGGAAAAATTACAGTTTTATAAGCCCGGTACGATTGTCAAGCCTCCTGACGCCATGTGTAACACCTTTCAAAGGATAGCCGAGAATGGGGGTGACGATCTTTACAATGGATCCCTTGCGCTAGACTTGCTTGATGACCTGGAACGTGTGGGGAGTATTATCACTGCTGAAGATTTGAGACAATATGAGTGAGTAGGTACCTTTATTGGGCCAGGTCGCGTGGGTCAATGTTGCCACTGTTTACTCTACACAGATCACTGCACTGCACTCCATGGACGTAGCAAGTTGGCTGCGCCCATGGACATATCACTTTTTATTTTATTTTATTTACATTATTCCTGGTATTTATCTATATTTACTTATTATTATTTATTTCATTTTATTTTGGTTCGGGTAGTGGCGCCAGGCGCCATCTGACAAATGACCATCGCTGTTTAACAATAGCATTAAGCTGAGAGGGGGCCTAATTTGTGCATTGGGATGACACTTGATGGCTTTACCGGCGCTGGCGTATGGGTATACCCACTATTTTATATTATATCAAAATCAAAATCAAAATCTTTATTCATGTAGGTCACAAAGTAACACTTATGAACGTCAAAAAAAGAAAATGCTTCTAAATTTACATTTACCGCTAGATTCGCAAGGCAATAGGTAGAGCCTGTGAGGAAAGAACCTGGCAAGAATATCGGCATAAGGCATATCTTTCGTTTCGTGTTTGCCTCTTTTTTGTTTTGTGCGGTATTGTGTACCTCCCTATCTATTGTATTGTGTCATTCTGTATTCAAATTAAACGTTTTTTCTTTCTTTCTTTCTATAATGATTATAACGTCTTATAATACTATTTTAAAGCGCCATCTATGAGATATTTACGAATTATAATTTCGATAAACACATTGTTTATGATTAAAACTGTTCGTTTACCTATTAAACTTTATTAAACGTCAGATATTCATATTTTATCTATCTATGTTATTGTGAAATAAGTTATAGCTATGACCTATGCGTCATCGTATTGCTGATAATTTCAAAGTAACATAGGTTCAGTCATCAGAGACTAGAATATTATATTATGTAGGTACTACTTACATTACTTAGTTGATTTTTGTACATCAATGGTTACGGTGCGTTAGGTTACTTATAGGAAAATATGTTCCGTAGACATTGCTAAACGCTTAATCGATGCTTCTCAGGTCCAGAAGGCGGCTATTTTCTGGCCCAACGAATAAGTATCGCCATCCAACGTGGCAACACAGCCAGCATTCTGGGAACCTTCCCAGTCGGCAATGACGCGGAGGATTTTTTAAACGATATATTGTAATGTAAATTTATGATCTCTTCCGTAGAATAGTGCCCAAATCGCACACGGTAATGAATTACCGGGACTTAAATTTTCATTGATGGTATCTGTTCAATGGATTACGAGTGATTGTGTAACATAAACAACCTTTACTTGATCTCATCATCATCTACTAAGTATATAAGATAATATACATTTATGTAGTAAAATTAAAGTATTTTTAAAATACTTATTTACAGTAAAATATCAAAATATATAGGCTGAAGTTCATTTAGATAATTATGTACCTACAGGTAGGATTAAACAAAAAAAACGAGTTCAACCGTAAACTAAAAAGTTGGGATATGTAAAGTTCTCTTCAATACAAATTAATCAAATCCAAACAACGTAACTGCTGTAAATCGTTGATGAGTTCCCTCGACTGGCTTTCGGCTCCCTCATCAGATCGACTCCAAACCTTCATTAAATGGTAGTCCTTTATAATACCTGATGGAAAAACAAACGCGGTTCCCCTCGATTTTCCCGTGATCTGATCATCAGATCCTGGTTTCCTTATAACCCCTTTGGAAATTTCCCGTTTCCAACAAAAAAAAAGTATTAAAATCGGTTCATAAACGACGAAGTTATCCGCGAACAAACATAAAAATATCTACCTACGGTCGAATTGAGAAACCTCTTTTTTTGAAATCGGTTGAAAACCGTTCTAATCATTATAACAAGAATATATTTAGTTATCAATGTCAATGTAATAATATCAGCTGAAGCACGACGTTTAATACATAACGGTTCCACCTATATCTTGGAGGCCCAAGCCAACCTCATGAAATGGTTCATTTGCCGAGCAACGGAAGAGCCTCTGAAAAAAAAGGTCCCATTAAAAGGAAATAGAGACGCCCTCTATTACGATGGGATCGAAAAAGTTACTGCTTCTGCCTACCCTTTCAGTGAAATAAACGTTATAGTGATTAATGTAGATAGGCATATAATGATATATTAATAAACACTCTTAGGACCCGTATGCCAAATTAATATACGTATTAGTTATTATAGGTATTCATATACCTACTTAATATAAAAAATTCCTTCCTATAGTTGTTACCTAATGGAAACTACGTTGTAAATAAGTAACCGTGAACTTGACGAATGGCTGAATTAGTTCCGAATTCCTTTTACTGATAATGTTCCGAGGAACAAGATATTTAGCCACCAAGTAGCATATAAAATAAAGTGACTATAAAATAAAGTACTAGTGACATTATTACAAAAGATTGTACAAGATTACATTATTAGAATTTTTTAGCACCTAACATAAAGTCCATATAAAAGTTCCAAACTCTGAAACAAATATTAGCGGTACATACTAGCTGCAACCCCCTCTGTCCTCTCTGCCCTTTTTCTCAGTTACATTTACCGCCGTTACGACATCAAGGCGGTCATCAAGTTCCTTGAACATTTGACCCGAACCTGGCATTACCCGAGATAGGTCGCACATTCAATATCCGATTATATTGTAACTCATTTTTCTAATTTCAGAGCGATAATCTCAGAACCTCTCGCTCTTCCCCTCGGAAATGGAGACACTTTGTACATACCAGCACCACCAAGCGGCGGAGTGATGGTGGCGAACATCCTGAACATTCTTAGTGGATATAACTTTAGCTCTTCCAGCATAAATACCACGGAAGACAGAATCTTGACCTATCATAGAATCATAGAAGCAATTAAATACACATTTGCAGTTAGGAGCAAATTGGGAGATAGTAATTTCTTGGACTTATCTGAGGTACCTATGCAAATACAACCATAATAACTGAATAAAACTATCTTATTTCACATGCTCGGACTCTTGAGAAAGTATTTAACATTGATCGTGGCTGTTGGAATCTCGGTTCGAATAACAGAATGGTTATCTGGTAGAGGAAAGGGTTGCCTTAAGTACTTTAAACCATAAGTAAGAACCCCATCGGTACTTACTTAAGGTTTCAGATTTTACCCCGATTTACCAGCACCATGTGGTAAGATGAGGAACCCCTCTCAGGTAAAATGCGGTTATGAATTTTATCACAAACAAAGTTTTTGGGCATGGAAGAAGTTGCTGACGGAGAAGTTCCAGATCCACATAAGCTGTTGTTTTACCATCTTCCATTTGGTAACTAGATGTAGGCGGATTTGTTTTGGAGAACGCAAGATAAACGGTCACTTTCCACAACCAAAATTTAAATATTCTCTTCTATAAATTATTTTAGTTCGAGAACAGTCATCACTATAAAAAAGCGTTAAGTCTCACATTTGATTCCCAGTTGTTACAGAACATTACTTCGTTAGACTACGGCACTTTGGTGCGGCTGCACATAAATGACACGACAACCAGCAACGACACAGCTACATACAACATCGACTCGTACAATCCACCAGACTCGGGCACCGCTCATATATCCATCATCGCTCCCAATGGAGATGCTGTGTCCGTCACTAGTTCTGTCAACTTTTAGTGAGTGCAGATTTTTAAAGTATTTTAATGGCCATGGGCTATTCTCTAATGCGTACCTGGGGTGCCCGGCAATGGACGATGTGGAGGCCGAAAAAAATGATTAATATGAGTCTTACTAAGATCATAAGACATGCCAAGTCTTTGTTAGAAGGTTTTTATGTTTGTTTTGGGCACTGGGTTACTGATCAAAAAAATATTCCTCGTTTTGCAAGACTCTACAATGCTGCTTCGCCCTTAGCGTGCCGTAATATAGCCTTCGCCTAGCCTATTCAGCACAAACCATTTTTCCATTTAAACCAGCAGTTTACAAGATGAAGAACTTAACAAACAAACTATTCACTCGATACTTAGTGTATGAATTTTGAATAATATACCTAACCGTTTCAACAGTTTCGGCGCCAGCTTCATGACACAGAAGACAGGAATCGCTATGAATAATGTAATGGATGATTTCTCCTCACCCGGCATCACTAACTACTTCGGCCTGAAGCCATCTCCATCTAACTTTATAGCGCCACACAAACGACCTATGTCTTCTATAAGCCCAAGTATCATAATTGACAAGTACGGCAATGCGAAATTGGTTATAGGAGCGTCTGGAGGTACTAAGATTCCTACAGCTGTTTCTTTGGTAAGTCTTTTGTTAAAAATTACACTTTAGTCCTTAATATTGTGCATTTTTGAACTCATAAATCAGAATTCCAAATACATACTCGTATTACTTACCTATAGACGCTGAAATAATTACACAGAAGTACAAAATCTATATTTTTCGTTTCTTTTTTCTATTAGACGCATCAAGGTCAGACCTTGATGCGTCTGGAAGAAAATGATGCGTCCGATGCTTAGGCAGAGAGAAAGAACAAGGGTCACCATCTTGACCTTTGTTAAATAGTAGGTATAGGTACATATACATGTACAACAACAGCCTTTCCGATATGAGCTTATGAAGCTAGTTCAGTTACAAATATTAAACGATTTTTAACTGTGCAAACAGGTAATAATGCGCAAGCTATGGTTCAACCAGTCCGTTAAGGAAGCTGTAGATGAAGCTCGGCTACATCACAAATTAACACCAATGGAAGTGGCGTATGAATATGGCATCACGAAGGTTAGTTTTTTCATCACACTTATTACCTCCAACTTTACTTCTACGTTTTTTTGTTATATATCAGGTACGCCAAGTTGACGTCGCCCCGCCTGATGGTAAGTCGTGATGACGTCTAGCGATTGTGGGCCACTCTCACAGCAGACAATATCTCTTCTCTATCTCTATCGACTCTTCACGCTCCGCTTAAAGAACCCAGGATTATATGTGGGAGGAAAACACGTGCACAGGCAGGGCGTTTCCAGGCCACTATCGTTCGGCAGAAAAAACAACGTTTTAAAACGCTCGGTTTCTCGCGAACATGCTGTCCCACTGTGTGGGAGTGGCAATCTCTGCCCGGCACGCGTTTGTTTCGGGATCGGAAGGAAGAGGGTGGGATTAGATTGAAGAGCTCTTCAGAACACTCGCCGTGGTAAATACGGTAGAATGCGGCCAAGGAAGCTATTGTTCGGCGCTGAGCTAGCGGCCTCAATGCTTCCCGTTACCTCCGGACAATCTATAATACGGACAGCCCGTCGCTGCATAGCGTCGAGAGCGTCCAGCAGATACTTCGCGGAGCCGTCCCAGAGGTGAGAGCAGTATTCGACGCAGGGTCTAATCTGCGTCTTGTACAGCAGACACCTCGGGTCCGGTGTAAATAATCTCTTTACCTTATTCAGTATTCCTAGTTTTCCGCGAAGCTAGCACTATACATCTTTCGATGTAGTTTTTTATTATTGAGCTCTCGACGAACGTCTATGCCAAGGATGTCAAGGTTTGTCCTTCATTGGTAATAATGCATTCTGAAGAGAGGGTAGGGGAAGGAAAGTGGATTTCTTCGCTGTAAATGCACACGCCTGTGTTTTTGCGGGCATTGAACTCGACCAGGTTCTCGGTAACCCCATTGAGAGATTACAGTCGAGGTTCCTGTCGAGATCAGCCACGAGATGTAATCTATCCTCCTCAATCTCCAACCGCCCTGCCGCCGGACGAGCCCAGTAGCTCGCGTGCAA
This sequence comes from Nudaria mundana, assembly GCA_963556515.1. Classification (NCBI taxonomy): domain Eukaryota; kingdom Metazoa; phylum Arthropoda; class Insecta; order Lepidoptera; family Erebidae; genus Nudaria; species Nudaria mundana. Next base: position 7,022,090 of record OY748296.1, read on the forward strand.
TGTGCTGTCATCTGCATAGCAATGAATGCTCCCGAGGGATAGCATATCATTGATATGCAAAAGGAAGAGAGTTGGTGATAGCACGGACCCCTGCGGTACCCCGGCATTCACTTGCAAAAAAGCGAGAAGCCTGGCCATCGCAGAGGACCCGCATTCGGCGTTCGTTCAGAAAGCTGGCCATCCAGCTGCACAGTTGAGGAGGTAGACCATATGCCGGAAGCTTGGAAAGGAGCGAAGCAAGCCAGACTCTATCAAAGGCTTTGGCGATGTCCCAGGCTAATCGCCAAGGACTCGCCGTGCCTTTACATGTCTGGGGTGAGGCTATGGAGCCTCACCCCCAGACATGCGTTTACGAATGCCAAAAGATCACCCGTTGATCGTTTTGGCCTGAAGCCGTATTGCCGATCATTTAGTAGCGAGTGATCCTCGAGGTATCGCATGAGCTGCTTGTTGATGAGGAGCTCAAACACCTTGCAGATGACTGAGGTGACAGCTATGGGTCGATAGTTTGCCCGGATCAGACCGACCCCCTTTCTTGGGGATCGGTTTGTACGTTCGCCTCTTTCCAGACCTCCGGCACGATTCCTGTGGAGTAAGACAGGCGGTACAGACGAGTTAGTACAGGAGACAAACTCAGCTGCGCATTTCCGTAGTACCACCGCCGGAATGCCGTCAGGGCCACTGGCTTTTCCGCGTGTCGAGTGATCGCAGCACTGCCCGTACATCGCATTGCCTGAGTACACAATGTCAGGCATAGTGTAGCCACAGTTGGCGATGGGCGGGGGGCTGCAGGCCACGGTCATCGACCCGGGAATTAGCCGCAAAGAGGTCTGCGAGCATATCTGCTTTCTCTTGGGCTTTGTGAGCCAGTGTTTCTATCTGGGTAAACGCAGCGGTGGCAGCGAGGGCTGACAGAAGTTAGATTGCACGGCTTTGGCCAGTTTGCCAGTATCCACGGCTGCCCGTGGGATGGGAAGTGAGCTCCTGACCAAGCCGCGCCATGCGCTGGGCATTCGCTCTCTTAAAGGCCCTCTTGCTGGATTTTGTGGCCCTGTTTGTACGCTGCTTTGAGGTGGCCCACGTTTTAGGTCGCGCCACAGCCCGGGCCCTGATCCAGGCGCGATATGCCGACTGTTTTTTGTTTGAACAGCTTTGGCACAAATCTCGCCCGAAACCAGGGACGGGGCTCTGCGGATACTGGCGACATCAGTGAAAGGGATGTAATATTCCATCCCTAAAACTGATCTCGCCAGCAATCGCAGAAGCGCTTTCCGAGGGAGCCTTTTCCTACAAAGCAGCGCTGGCTCCAGGGGGACGGACGCATAGTAATCGCGTAGACCGTCCTAATCCGCTGACGATTTTGTGCCATAGTCGTCGTGACATTTGTACAGCACGTGCAGGAAGGTGATACCTTCATACCAGCGTGAACAAACACAGTGGTCGGTACTACCCAATGGGGCTCCTACCGAAACACTGTACTGGGCTGGGCGACTCGTCAGCAGTAAAATCCAGCAGAGCGGGGCGCGTGATCTGACCTGTCTGGTATCCGGGTGATCCCGCATACCATCTGGGTCAGACCGTGGGAGAGAGCGAAACGCATGGGCGGCCCTGCCCGCATGATCAGTCCTTGAGGGACCCCAGCCAATCAATGTGATGGCCATTGAAGTCCCCCAGAAATACTAGGTCAGCGTTCGGGAACCGCACCTGCGCTTCACCAGCCGTCTCGCTGAGGTACTGAAGAGCTTTGTTGTCTCAGAATCCCCTGTGTGGGAACGGTAGACGCCACACGTAGATCTGGCTCATAGAGCCATGGTCTACGTGCAGCCCAAGGACGGAATTGGAGGGGTTTCTCTAGGCAGCGCAAACAGGCGGCAGCAAACATCCGCCCTAACGAACACGCACACCCCGGCTTTGTCTCGAAATTGTTTTCTCGATGACATAGCCAGGGTAAACACAGGTAAGACGTGTCCGTCAGGGCGGCGTATTTTGTGTCCTCCGTGAGGAACATCACAGCGGGGCCGTGCCGTCTCAAGGTGATGGGTGGACGGCAATCGAGGTTCGCATGGAGTCCACGGACGTTAGTGAACTCCACCTCGAAAAGTGAAGTTGTGGGGTTTCCTAGGGCCGCTGTGAATCGTTTTACTTTTTTTTTTGTTGCACTGCCATTGTAGATTTTGAAGAAGAAGAAGCGTGAAGGCAGGGCGACATCTGGTGCAGCAGTAAGTGACAAAGTGCAGGGGCTAGCTTTGTCTAGAACCGTGTGGTTAGGTCGGAGCCAACCCGCCGGACGGAAGGGCTCCCAAACCCTCCTGATGCAAGGCCCCCGCTACCCCACACCGGTTACCACCCGGAGCGGCGATCCCACATCAGGATTATGCGCAAACATGTAGGGCAGCCTCCTGGGGTGGGTTGGTACCAGGCGGGCCCCATGACTGTGTTTGCGGGCGGCCGCGGTAACGCCGTTGCTAAGGGTCTCCCTGGCCGGCGAATCGACCCACACCACCCACACTAGACTCCGTTTTCGCCCCCACTGGTCCCCATGCCCTGCTGCACCATACATCGCCCCGGGCCCGGCGGTGCAGCTGCTGAAACCCCTAACGCAAACCCAGCCTGGGCTGGGTTACTTGGGGGGCTTTAGCACAGCTGCACGGTGGTACCCCCCCGGACCAAAAAACTGTTTGTACCACCTGGTACCCACGTAGGGGCCGAAGCCACTCCATAGGTACCATAAATTAACGAGCCTCGTCCGTTGATCAGCAGGTACGCCACTAGCAGGTGAGGTCGCTGGGCCCTAAAGATGTTGGTAGAGCCCCTTTGCACCTAAATGTCTTTACATTGAGAAATCTAAAAATCAGTGGGTTCTTATCAATCAATAACTCAAAAATAATTTCAAATCAATCAACTATTAATTTGAAATTATTGGCTCGATTCTCAAATAAAGAAAAAATAATAAAGTCAAATTATTCCCGCAGCCAAATAATCGCACGAAGCAAAGCAATGGTCTATATTGCTTTCGCTTCTCACCTTGTCCAAATAATCTTTTGCTCATACCCATTCTAAAAAGACTGAGTTAATATGAGAGTATTCAGCAACGAAATGACAGCTCTAACAGTTGGTATGTTTACACAGGGCATATTGGATGGATTGCGAGCTAAAGGTCATGGATTAAAACGATATAATGAAAGAGGCTCCGTGATCTGTGCTCTATATAGAAATAGCACTGGCATTTACGCAAACGCTGACTTCAGGAAAGGCGGGGAAGTTGCCGGTGAATGATTCCGTCTAAAACATATACCGCTTTATTTTATAGATTTTTGTTTCTTTTACCCCCCTTCCAAAAAAGGAGGAGTTTGTTACCTATATCTTATAGTCATTTTTTATTTATTAAATTTATTAGCCATTTTGGTATATATTGCTAAAGTAGTGTAGTGTATAATAATTATGTTATCAAGGTATGACCTTAAATCATAAGTAGGTATAGTTATTAGTTATTTTATTTAGACTTAAAGATAAACGACGCCTGAATTAGGCTGTATAAAAAAGGGTATTTAAGGCATTAAGTAGAATACCTAATAAGTATGTATTAGAATCAGAAAGAATATTATTGTAAATGTGATTAATTAAGAGTAGGTGACGGTATAAATTTGAAGGCAGTCTTCCTACAAGACAATTAATAGTTTTGAATACATGTCATACCTACCTAGATACCTAGATTTAGTATCATGTTCGATAGGTAGGTACCACCGGGCGCCACTGGAAATAATTTCTAGTGCATACCAAAGACCCCAGCAATGGACGTAAGAGCGGCCGCGCTTGAGCGGACAAAAAAAGATAGATAGGTAGGTACTTTTTTTAGTGTGTAGTGTTTGTGTGTAATTCCAAAATTACAGCTTTTCACTAAATGGATATGAAATTAATTTATCCTATATAAATTACTGAAACTGAATTAAAAAATTAAAAAACTTAAATTGAATTTTTCAAAAGGGCTTGGACGGCCACATTCGAAACTATAAGGCGAAAAATGTTCAAAGGAGTCACGAGCCCGATTTTGATGAAACTTAAAACCTCATCATTAGATTTTTGGAAAACCAATAATCCTAGCTGGGAATCGAACGCGTTAATTTTGAAAAAAAAACACCCTTTATTATTACACCATACGATAGTGTCGATGTTAAGGATCAAATTCTGCGAAGTAATGATATACTGCAAATTTAAGAAAAATTTGGAATTTTAATAAAATTCATATTTCATGTACCTAAATTTTGTTCAATTTTTAAAACACGTGTTTACACACACACACAAAGCATTTCTTCACATCGCAGAAGCACTGTGCGATATTAATGTTCTGCGCCGCGTAGTAATACCAATAGACGAGCCAATGTCGATTTATTAATTTTTGTATAGAAAAAAATAATTCAAAATTTGCAAACTCGTAAAACAAAACTTGATAAATATGACCTTCAGAAACGGTACCTAAAAGGTCTGTGGTACTTTTAAAATAACCCTGTATATACCTAGAACAGCTGGTGTAGAAATAAAATTGGTAGATTGTACGTAAGTAGGTAGGTACTTATCTTTATATTCTTTGTTTATTTTGAGACGTCTGTGACATCATTAAGGGTTATCATGTTTTGACGACAATATTGCTGATCAGCTTGTAATCTTTTAGTGCTTCGTAAATAAATGTGTTGCAGTGATCTAGTTCGTCACCTGTGTTGGACCCGGGTGATGAAATTCCAACAAAACTAGAATCAACTTTTTTTTATTAATTTTAATAAACCCGGGAACAGGCTACAGTCCTAAGATCATACTGCCTATTTTTTTTATAGCTTGGTTTCAAAACCTTTCAGCCTAAATAATAACTACAATAGTTAGGTACTTTATAGTAAAGATGCCCTATCCAATACAAAGGGAATGAATGGAGCCGTATTATATCCATATATATCCATAATACGACCATTTCCCAATCGACAGTTCGATATTCAACCGATGTATATCTAGGTAACCAACGTAAAATTCCCAATAGTAGGTAGTTTATATTTAAGGCCAAATGCCACTAGACAAGGCTAGACGAGTGAGCACATTACCGAAAACGGTAGATAATAAACGCTAACCTCTTAAATTATGAGTCCATAAACATAACTGCGACAGTGCCTAATAGTGAAATCGCTTCAACAGCAATAAAATGTTTTACCAATAAATTGTAACCAACAAATTATCTCGTTCCCAATTTCCTGCGACAAGTTATTATCGGAATAAAAGCATCCTACCGTCTACCTAGAATAGTGGTAATTAATACAATTCAGGTCAAAGTATTGTTGGCAGCGGCTTGTTTAAGCAACTACTGCCATCTAGTGACGAGTAGATTAACTAAAACTTCCATTCCAATTTGTGTTCGTTTCGTTTTCTAAACGATCCTAGTACCCCTTTTTTTTAAATTCCGCAACGGCCGCTCCTAGCGGTTGCCGGGCGTCTCTGGTACGCACCAGAAGTTATTTCCAGTGGCGCTCCTGTGGAGGTCAGATGGCAGACGCTTTACGGAAAATATCGAAGTTTAGCCGAATCGCAGTTAGACTGGAAAGCCGACCTCAACTGAGTTGGGAAAAGGCTCGGTGATGTAGTAAGAGACACACATTGCAAGGGTTAAACAACATCTAGTCAGGCTGGTCTTAGGATGGGTGGCAATTTTATTAGACATTGAGACTCCTCCGTGCTGTGCCTCGAAACACACGTTAAACCGTCGGTCCCAGTTGTCATACGAACATATATGGCAGTATTTACAGGTATTTGGAGCCGTAAAATAAAAATCCTACTGGTCTAACTACAGAGCTTCGATCTCGCTCCACGGAACATATCAAAGTTCAGCCGCATCACAAACTGGAAAGCCATGCATCGATGGATGGTTTCTAATTAATAAAAAACTTAAAACATAATAGAAACATTTATTTTGCATTGTAATTGCATTGCTATAACATAATTCCTTTGTACAGTATTTTACTTATTCATAATTAACAAAATATAGTAAAAAATACATTACTAAGATCTAAAGTCATAATTTTATTATGTACCTTACCTACCATAATTATTATTAGCAATCAATTATATTTATTGAGCGAAGCGAGCGGAGCTCCTTATCATGTGACTCCAATGCAACTCGATGTGAAATTGTTTCTCGACAACACCCAACCGATTTTCATGTTTTTTTCACTAAAAAATCAAGCATTTTCAGGAGCAGGTTTTGTTCGAGACCGTATTTTGATTTAGGACCCTCAAAAAAAGTTATTGACCAAAAATATGACAATAGTCGCTTCGCTCAGTTGCATGCTGCAGCGCAGTACCACGGCAGCAACCGCAGCTCCTAGTTTTAGTTAAGGTTACTAGCCCGGTCATCAGATGGCGAAATGTTTCACATTTCTGTTCCTACGTAATGTAGGGCGAGATGATTGCCGTTTTGGGGCACTATTGCCTATCTTTTTTAAACTTTCGCATTTTGTACACATTATAAACTTAAGACAAACGGGTCTTTTACGCGATTATTGAGATATATACATACCTCTTTATTACCCGACGTTTCGACCCTGTTACAAGAGCCGTGGTCACGGGTGGACTGGCTTCAGTTCATCGTCGGGTAACGTCGAAACGTCGCGTAATAAAGAGGTATGTATATATCTCAATAATCGCGTAAAAGACCCACTATTACCTATCATGGAGGCTTGTAAACAGCATATTTATTTAAGTTATTTATTTATAATTGTATTTTATTGTGTAAGCCTGTAGGTCTTCCTTCAAAACAATAAGAAAGAGTTAGGAATGTATTGTGATAATAACATTGCAGAGCTTGTTACTAGTTTGTCTAAACCAGATTAAAGCTGATTGAAATTAAAACTTTTTCTTTTTTTACTACCCGTATGGCCAAGTGGTTAGTGACACTGTAAAGCTAACTATAGGACTAGGAGTTTGAATCCCATCCAGAACAAAACTTTTCATAACAATATACCGGCCAAGTGCGAGTCGGACTCGCGTCGCGCACCAAGGGTTCCGTACCAAAACGGCAAAAATCACGTTAGTTGTATTGGAGCTCCTTAAATATTTATTATATTTAATTCTTTAGTAATTGTTGTTATAGCGGCAACAGAAATACATCATCTTTTTTTTTTTTTAATTCCACGGCCCAAGGCCGCGGCCGCTCTAAAGTCCGTTGCCGGAAATACATCATCTGTGAAAATTTCAACGTTCTAACTATCACGGTTCATGAGATACAGCCTGGAAACGGAGACACTGACGTACGGACAACGAAGCGAGTAGAACAAACGTAACAGTTTCAGCTTTCTAACAACGTGCAAAATTCCAAACAATAAACATGTGGCGCACTATGTCTAAAGATTATCCACTGGCTGTGCGTTGTGTGTAAATATTTCCAGTCTCTGTGCGTACGCGACGAGCGGCCAGTGGACACACATGCACTGTGTGCACGTTAGTGGTACGACCGATTAAATGCATCAACATACTCATCCTTCGTATACGACGTATACACGCATTATGACATCTGAACAGGATCTGACCAATACAATTTGTATGCTTATCACACTTGTCATTTGAAACGCTGTCTTACGCGTCACCGCGCCAGATTCGCGTGTTCCCATACTATCCCTAACGTACAGGTTGTCTAGTATAAGTTGGCGTTCCAATAGGGGCGTCACTTTACATAGAAAATGTCAAAAACAAGATTTCAGAACAAAAAGTACATACAATTAAATTAATTACCGTTTTTGCCACACGTCAACTTATACTTGGCAAGCTGTATACGTCAGACGTGGTATACGTAGAACCAGTGTATCGCTGTCTCTCAAGTCGCATGGTATACGTTGTATACGAAGGACCAGTCTGTTTTTACCTTTAGAAGTTTGTTCTTAGCTAAAATTCTGTTCCGTTTGTTTTACTTTATGAGGAAATATAAGCATGTATAAATTACTTGCTTGTAGTAAATGACAGTACATCTTTCATAGCCTGTATAGGTGTAACTAACTTAGTAGAACCAATAAACACTGTATTGTCGACACCACTGGTGATCACGCTGCGATGTAAACGTTTACACTCCTCGGCAGTAATACCGCCTACTACGAATATTATTATTGTTGAATTGTCTAAAGGATGCTTCTGTCTTTGTTTCTTTTGCTTGAGCATACTGAAACAAATAATACAAATTGCTCAATTAACAAAGTTGTAAATCAAAATTGTAAATCAGGAATTTTATTCATTGTTAAGCTCAGTTCACTATCACGTCGCGCCATTGCACCACGTATCATTATAATTAGTTTGAACTCAATATATCAATTAACAAAGTTTATAGTTTTCTTCTATCATCCAATTCACCCCTATCAATCATATCATAGTGTTGGTGACAACCCCAACATAATCCGGTTCGAAGGACCAAATTATGTTGGGGTTGAACTTTACACTTTAAACGCCTAGCGCGTCGATAACGTAAACGTCAGACGTCGTAAGACGTTGGACCAGTGTCGCTGTTTCCTACGTCGCATGGCCTACGTTGTATGTGAAGGACCAGTGTGTTTCAAGCTTAATCCGCGCGGATGGTGTAGATGTATAATTACGATGTACTTACACATTTGTAATTATTTTCATACGGTTATACAAAAGGGGGTAGAATTTGCGATCTTTGAATTTTGTCATTGGAATTCCATACTCTGTCTACCCCAAAGGAAAAGACGCGTGATTGTATGTATGCACTTATTAAAATGCGACTGTTTCAGACAATATGTGTTGTTATTCTACCTAATTCTAACTCTACTAGTACGGTGTCTTGCGAGGTGCTTCGTCAACCACGCCATAGGTTTTGGCCTATAACTTTTGACCCCTTAGGGTTAGGTCAAATTTTCGATTTTTTGGCTTGCCTCCAGATCGAGGGCTATCCATAGAGGGGTCAACCATCATTGCAGCATAAGCAGTTCTCGAGAGCTAAGGGGGGTACATTCTCCATTTCTATATATAGATGTCTTGTAATACTATAGTGTTATTCTGTGAAGAAACTTACTTAAGGCCAGTTCGCAGAAGGTCCTTGGTCTTCAACACAAGTGACTCTTGTCCGTGCCTCAGGTCTTGCAGGTCAGGTCTGTCCGTGTCGACGAGGTCTTCTACTAGTTGCTGTAGTAAATCTTTGTACTCGTGGCCGATGCCCGTTTCACATGGTTTCAATACTGTATGGTATCTATTTAACAACCAAAAAAAAATTTGTATTTTTACGGACGCCCGCAGCTTTTTAATGATAGTGATTTCGCTAAAACGAATGTCTTTGGTAGAAGGTACTTACTCATTTCTTTAAAATACAAAAATAAATTGATATGGTAAGGAGAGACCTAAAATTCAGTGTTTAACTATTTATGTTGTAACACGTTTCACCTAAAATTAGATCAGGTGAACTGCTAAACGTTGGAGATGCCATCTACCCATCTCCAACGTTTACTGTAAAAACGCGATCTAGAAATATATAGAACAAAAATTTTATGATATCGGTAAGGGCGTCGTAACTTAGTGGTAAAGCGTTCCCCTTGTTAGATTCGAGTGCTGCCGATGATATTAGTTTTTGCAAAATACAATATAATATTTGTGAAATAGAAGAAGCAAACTCATTGCTTTAAAATACAAAAATGTATGTATTATACAATTTTCCATTCTGGCAAAGCAAAAGAAAGTCTACTTATATACGCAGGCGAGGCAGCAGACATCATCTAATTTCAGTAGGTGTACAGAAATAAAATCGAATATGGCGTAAGTAAATGATAGAAATGAATTACATAATTGTGACTGTTTTTGAATATTTTTTTATAACTACCCTGCTCTAGTAGGCCGTGGCCTTACATAGCCTATAGATTCCTTGATAAATGGGCTATTTAATACTAAAATAATGTTTAAATTCCAACTAGTCGTTCCTGAGATTAGCGCGTTCAACCTAACTGTGCAACTTCATAAGTAAGGTAAAATTAAAAATGTTTACAGTCAAAATGTGCGGGTTTTAATTTATTAACTGTCTTACAGTACCCGGCGATAAATATTGTACATCGACCTTTGGAAAGAGACAATCGGCTAATATCGGCTTTGTAGAGCGTTATCTCTGTCGCACGAAATACAAACAGTCCGGTATCTATTAGGAGCTGTTAAAACCATTATGATTTGCTTCTTTTAATAATCATTTTTATTCATACACCAATTTTTCTATAAGTGTTGGCTTTAGGTTTGGGTAAAATAAAAAAAACATTTCACATTATGACTGACTAAACGTCACATAGGTAGTGTGCGACAGATATAATGGTCCACGAAGCCGAAATTAGCCGATTGTCTCATTCCAAAGGTCGATGAGTAATATTTATCGCCGGGTACTGTACTTACCTGACCATAGCGTATCTCATATTAGCAATCTCTTTTAAACTTTCTAAGACATTCTTCGAAATATTTAAACATTGTTCGGGCGATACCAAGTCATCTACTTCTGATTCAATCAACAATGACTTGTGATCCTCAAAAATGGCTACATTTAAAATTTCTTGTAAAGTGTCTTCGTGGTGTTTTGAAAATTTGATTTCTGAGCCTTTTAGTGAGTAAATGTAAACAAGTAAAGCCATGAGGCTCGCTAATGATAAGCCTCGATCCTTGCGGGTTGTTATTAGATGACTTATCTGTAAAATTTACATTATGTCATTTAAATGTCACATTCGTTCATCTGTCAACCTTGTTGGCAGTTAGCTGGTGCTCGCTCGAGTAAATTTTAGGAACAGTCATGAGCAAAAATATGTTACTATGGACAGATCGGCAAAATTATCTGACCCAGGAACGAGTCCAATAATATCTGTCTGCACAAAGGCAGCACTAACATTTGATGCAGCATATTAAAGTGATAACATGTCAAAACAAAATTATGTCATAAATATGTTAACTAACCTAACCAATTCAAAACTTCTAATGTCATGCACGATATGAAAGAGATAAAAGCAATTTGATGAAAGAGATGAGACAAACTAATTCAAATTTCTAACAGAAACGTAGACTTATTAAACGTCAGGTATTTTTGCTCTCCAAGAGGTATCAGATTACTTTGGACGTTGTGTTGTCACTTTAATATGCTTCATTTGAATGATGTAATTTTTCTTGTTTTTATATTTTTTCTTTTATTCAAAATAGGAGGAACCATTGAAGATACAATAACAATTATTTATAAAGTAATGGTAAGTAAGATGTTCAAACTTTTTAAAATAATTGCATCATTCTCGCAAAAATATAAGACATTAAAACGTCGACAAATGTTTCACCTCTAAACGAGGCTTTCTCAAAACTGTCTCAGTGAGAACAGCCACAATTATTTATAAATTAAAGCAATTAAGTTGGCCATATCTATGAAATATGGCAAATTGTACGACTGGGTACAAGTCTATAGCTGAGCAAAAAGACGTTTCGTACCGTCAGAGATGCTTATCTCTGAGATGCTTATCTCTGACGGTAGTGACAGACAAATAAAAAATAAATGACAGACAAATACAAAAAAAAATTATTATTAATCTTTTTAAATTAGCCACAATATTTTATTGATTTTATAAAATGACACTGAGGTCACAGGTTGAAGATATTTTAGGACCCACATACTAACAGATGGCCTGCAGACCGCTGGCGGATATTAGCCTCACAGTCAGTTGATAAGGTTGAAGTTGGCTAGTCAAGGTCTGATAGGCTGATATCCACCGGCGGGCTGCAGGAGATCTTTATGCGTGTGGGTCCCTGTCAATAGATATGAGAAGTTTAAGCGTGAGGTGGGTCTAATACCTGTTGTAGCACAGAGGTAGAGTCCCGACTGGTGGCCAGGTTTTGTTGGAACTGCTTCTCCAAGCTCATCAACAATTCCAGTTGCATTCGCTCTGGAGATTTTAATATTTGAACCACCGCACAAGCTTGTTGTAAGACACCTAGATGGCTGCCTATGATTTGATAGTTGCCTGTAAACATAGTTTTATATTTATATTCAAATGTATATTTTCGTAATAATTTAATTTGGGCGCAATAGAGCCAATAGCGAATAATGGGAATTGGACTGAATGCGCCTGTCCTGGTAAGCGGCAAGCTCAGAGGCTCGTTCTTTATTGAGTCTTATTTTGTAAAAAGTATATTTTTATAATTTTTTGGCTTTCTTTTATAAATAACTAGCGAACGCTCACGGCTTCGCCCGTGATAAATTAATACACCAAAACCTTCCTCGAAAACCACTCTATCCATTAGTGAAAACGCATCAAAATCCATTGCGTAATTTTAAAGATATATAGATATAGATGAATACATACAAAACGGGCGACTATGTTATGTTGTTATGATAATGATAACGCTAATATTATTATTTGATTATGATAACGCAAGGCAACGGGTTACAATTTTTTTTCAAAATTACAATATAGTTGCTACTTTTTATTAAATTAACTCAGCCATTTTGGACATAACCCATTATAAATGTGCCCGGTGACAGCAATAGGCTTGCCCCTTATTACGTGGGACTAAAAATAGTGGGTGTGTAATGCACCTCTGCCTACCCCTTCGGGATATAGGCGTGATATGTGTGTGTGTGTGTATTTAGAAATATGAATATGTTTATCAGTTGTCTAGATCCCATAGCACAAGCTTTATAGTGCTTAGTTGGGGCTAGATGTGATGTATGAAAATGTCCAAAAAATATAATAAAAAAATAATTAAAAAGATTATAAACCTTTAGTAGCTGTGATTATCTTTTCAACACTCTGCGGCGTGACTTTGACCAGCGTCTTCGGACTTGGCGACTTCTGTACATCAATCTTACACAGTTTATTGTACAAGTCGAACATGACCTCCTTTTGAGACTTGTTGATCATGTTGTCGTATGTTTGGACACAACCCTCATCACCCGCGTGGTACAGACATCCAGGACATAGCTGAGTCTCTTCAGGTGTTTTCGAACTGGAAATGTGTATTAATTTACAATAAGAATTACAATATACATAATAGTAGATGAGAATACTATTTACTATTACTAAAAACTAACTATCATAAAGCTTGAAACACACTGGTCCTTCACATACGACGTATGCCACGCGAGGTGGAAACAACGACACACTGGTCCTACGTCTTACGCGTCTGACGTTTACATTATCTACGCGCTATGACACTTTAAACGTGTGTGATAGCGGTGTTCGCGTGGGATTGCATGGGAACACGCGAATCTGGCGCGGTGACGCGTAATGAATGACCAGTGTGTTCGTTACCACACAAATTGTTTAGGTCAGATCCAGTTCAGATGTCATAATGCGTGGTGTACGTCGCATGTAAAGGATGAGTTTGCAAGTCCCTTAATTGTTGTATGGGAGCCGGGAAAATCATAATTGTTGTATGGGAGATCTGTGAAAGCCTGAAGACAGATGGACGGATGGATGGACAGTGGAGTCTTAGCAATAGGGTCCCCTTTTATCATTTACGTACGAACCCTTAAAAGAACAAAAAATCTTTGTATTTATATAAACTGAAATGGTTCATAAATATAACTTACAATTTATTATTGGCTTCACAAAGAGGTGACATGTCAACAGCAACTTCTGTGGAATGTCCCGGAAATCGAGGAAGCAATGCAAAGATCCTATCGAGTACAGACTCTGTGGAATGGCTGGTCACACCACAGACATCTAAAGTACGATCGATTAATATAAGCGATGCAGGGTGCGAACAATTCTGCAAATATAAACGTCACTTTTATCCAATAATATTAGGTTAAATTTAATAGATTAAAATTTTGGATAAACTTGTGGGTTAATGGGTGAAATGTGAGCGTAATAAGTGTCTCTGTCTACCTCTTCCGAGGTAAAGACGTGATTGGTGTGTGTGATACTTTTCATATAAGCGTGATCAACGTCTCCGCTGGGCGTTACTGAGAATACTTCCGAGTACCTGAGGCGCCCGGTAATGGACGTAAGGGCGGCTGCGCCCCATTAGACATGGAACAGTAAATTATCTTGTATACTATTTTTTTTTTTTTTATTTTTTTTTATTTATTTATTATTACATTTATACATTTTACAGCCAATAAATTTATCCTGTAAACATACATAGGTTTGTGTAGGATAAACCGTTCTCTTCTCGTTAACTTCTTCACGAAGGTAGGTAGTTCATACTTAAATACTTACTACATACAAATTAACATTGTGTAACAGTGAGTGTTGAATTTACAACTAAACAGTTTAAAAGTACCCATCATTAGTTAAAAGTACCTATATATTATGTAGGTACTAGTAAAAATCTAATAACGATAAAACCAAGCAAACGCGCGCGATGCACCCAGCCCGGCCAAAAGGCAAAAAACACCAGCCGTAAGCCACGCCCGCGCCCCGACTATACAGGTTGTTCCAATCTAAGTCGCTAGCTATAATATTTTTTAATGACAGCCTTAAGATTACGTGCAGTTATATTACTTTTTATTTCGGGTGGTAGCTTATTTATCAATTTGGGCAGTATGTACTCCGAGGTTCTTTTACCGTAGAAGTTCCGAAATCTGGGCATAGTTAGACGCTTATTAGCAATACTTCTTGTAACTATGGTCGTATTATTTGTTTTAGGTATTTGAATTTCCTTTCTGAAGTACTGCTCCACTAAAATACTAAATTCCACTTTTTTATGTATTGGCATGACATCGCAAAACTTAAACAGTCCCAGAGGATCATCTTTATATTTTAGTTTTATTTTGTGTGGTACAATCAATTTCAGCAACCTATACTGTAAGTTAAAGATTTGGTCCAAGTACGTCTTGTTTGTCCTTCCATAGCTGCTCAAACCATACGATACAATGCTTTCCACCAAAGCTTTGTACATAGTCAATAACACATCAAAAGGTATTCTATTTTTAATAATATAAAATTTAGCCAAAATCGCACGCAATTTACTACCTACCCTATCAATATGTCTAGCCCAACTGAACCTATTATCTATTACCAGACCAAGGTAGGTCACATCAGTCACCTTCTCCAGGTAGTGACACTCTGCTGTGCAACTGTTGTTGTGCAGACAGTCGTGACTGTGAGCTGCGACCTTAACACTAACCTCACTCGGATTACGATTGTGACTTGAGTGGATATGAATGAGTTTTGTCTTTTCAGCGTTCAAGACTAGACCTGCATCGTGCGACCATTTACAGATGGTTGTAAAATCTTTTTGTATATGTTCATTCGCAACGTTTAGGTCACTATTAGCAGCTATCAGACAAGTATCATCTGCAAATTGAAACACAATGCAGTGCTCAACCACATTTTTGAGGTCATTTACATAGGCTAAGTAGTGCAAAGGACCAAGTACCGATCCCTGAGCTGTGCCTTCTGTGACCCCAACACTATCACTGTGCGCCTTGCCGACTCTTACCTGATAACAGCGGTTGTCGAGGTAGTCTTTACACCATTCAAGAAGAGGGCCACGAACACCACTGATATCTAGTCGCTGGACTAACTGATCGTGTCTCAAAGTATCGAACGCTTTGCTATAATCAATGAAAACTAGTAGTACGTGTTTCTTGTCGTTTAAGCAACTATTTACTGTATCAGTGAAACGAGATAACAAAAGTGTTGTACTTTTTTTAGGTTGAAATCCGAACTGTTGAGAACATAGGACGTTGTTCGCCGCATAGAATTGTTGAATGACCTCACACACGTACTTTTCAACGATTTTATCGAGCACAGGCAGTATTGTGATAGGGCGGTACTTAGAGTAGTCCTGAGCATTGCCACCTTTATGAATCGGTCTGACAATACCTCTCTTCAGATCTTTTGGATAGCATCCCGTTTCTATAGTGGTATTTATTAGGCGCGCGATTGCATCACTTATTTTGTCCGACAAATGTATAACATCTGTTGCCCTTATACCGTCAGCACCTGGGGCCTTGTGAGGATTCACCTTGTTGAGTATCTTTATGACATCATTTCTACATGCCTTTCTAAGAAAGATCGATTTGTCGAGTGGGTTGGTAAAGTCAGGTTCATTTAATAGTTTATTGTTACATTTAGGTATAATTGATTTAACATTGATCTGGAATTGACGGGCAAAATTATCTGCAATTGATTTATCACTACCAACAGAGCCAAACGCGTTAAGAATTACTTCATCGATTGAATTTGTGATTCGTCCGGCCATATTATTTATGATTTGCCACAGCTTTTTTGTGTCGGTTCTATATTTATTTATTTCTGATTTATAATACTTATTCCTATTATTATGTACTATTTTATTTGTTTTATTTCTTATTTTATTATATTTTAATCTCAATTCTTTGTTACTTGTATCTTTTAACCAATCACAATACAAGCGGTCACGATAATGGCACAGGTTTTTAATGCTTTGGTCCACCCAGGGATAGGAGTTTCGTTTCGACCCGCTTAGCTGTTTTTTATACTGAGCTTGTTTGTAACAAACATTAAAATGTTTTTCTATGTATAAATAAATATGTTCTGGATGGTTCATATTATGGATCGGTTTAA
The DNA here is from genome assembly GCA_963556515.1 of Nudaria mundana. Lineage (NCBI taxonomy): Eukaryota > Metazoa > Arthropoda > Insecta > Lepidoptera > Erebidae > Nudaria > Nudaria mundana. The sequence goes on from OY748296.1 coordinate 7,038,625, forward strand.
AGTCAATTTTATCTAACATACTATTCAACTTTCTATTATCGTAACGCGTGATATAAATTGGAACATCCTGTACAGCAATGTTCGAGTGCAGCGTAAGCGCAGTCACTCGGTGATCGGCCATTCTAGTGCCCAGTGCAGCGGTGAACGCATCTCTCGTACGGGATCGCACAAAGATGTGATCTATACAACTTTTTGTTACTATAATTTTGTTATTTCGTTTTAACGTTTCTATCCTAGTGTAGTCTGTGATACCGCACGAGAGACCGTGTCCGCTCATGACATTCATGTATGCCCTTTCAAACTCAATTTCAGTGCTTGTTGACGGTTTCAGTGTTATATTTATATCCCCCAGTAACACTAGGTCGCCATTAGTGAGATTAGTGAGCATAGTGTCTAGTTCAGAGATAAATAGGTTCTTATTTAATCCCGGCGGTCTATAAACTGCGCACAGTCCCACAGAGTAGGACGAGGAGGTTGTTAATTTACCAGTAACGCACTCGTAATGTAATGGTGTTGTGATACTGCGAGTAAATTTGTGTTTATTTTTAATGTAAACAATAATTCCGCCTCCCCTACGATGTTTGCGTAGGTCGGTGTGCATTGTATAACCACTGAGACTATAAAGCGATCGGATATTATCGGATATATTTGCTTCCGTAATAATTAGTACATCAATTGACGAGTTACAATTAGCTATTAGGTGTTCTATTTTACAGAAATTCTTAATCGTGGATCTTATGTTAACATGAACAAATGATAGATTATGCGGATTCGTGGGTACTAGTTTTTCATATGAGCAGTAGTTTACACAATCGTAGAATTCTTTTACGTTATTACTTTCTAGGTCAAATAAATCCATTAACTATATTTAATTTATTAGGTGGGTAGATAAACTTTGATCAACTTACGATCAAATAGAAATAAAGGTCGAGAGGGAAGTTATAAGTAGCCTTACTTACTATTATTGTCTGAGAGCAGAGATTGTATGTCACTCTTTGACCTAATGTTGTACACCTTAGATTTTTCATTTTTTCGCACCAGTACACGCGATTCCTTAACCCAGATGAACTTGTAGGTACCTTTCAAATCCTGCTTAGCTTGCCATAAGAGATTTTTGAAGTACGGAGTGAGTACTTCCCTTACGTAGATTTTCTCCGACGCTGTCGCTGCCGTTGTGTTTGCTACGATGTCCCGTACTAAGATTGTATTTTCACGCGCAGATTTTATCATAAGTTGACGAGCATCCTCACTTCGTAGTTTGACTAAAACCGACCCAGACCCGCTTTTACGTGCTGCAAGTCGCTTGATCGAGATGATGGCTTCTTTAGGGGTCTTGAGCTTATCGGCAACCTTTTCAGCAAGCTTGGGGAGGTCCACATCAGCTGACTCCGGGATACCCGCTATTTCAACGTGGTTACCATGTAGCTGCTGTTCAGTTTCGTTGATTCGCTGTTCCAGGACTTCTATTCTCAATTCCAGATGTTTATTCTTGTTTTCTAGGTGCACAATTTTTTTCTCCTGGTCCTTTAGTTTTGCTGTTAGGGCATCAAGTGACTCGGCAAAGTCGTCTACTTTTTCACTGCAGTATTGCACGGCGTTCGTCACTGACCTCATCTCCTGTGTCACGATGTTGCTCACCTCCTTTTTCAGGTCCTGCAGGAGCTTTTTGACATCAAAGCTGTTGGTTAACGGGACTGACTCTTCATCTTCATCCTCTTCCAAGTCCTCAAGCATCAGGCAAGACTTACGTCGTGACGAATTCTGAGCACATTCAACACACGTCCACTCGAGACTTTCAGCTGCTTTGAGCGCCGAAAGTTGCTTTGAGCTTAGCCCTGAACACACGACAGTTGCATGGACTATTTTTTGGCATCTTCCGCATTCTAAAAGTGGACTTTTTTTTGTGATGAGCTTATTACAATTATAACACTTCACCATTATGTAGGTATTTATAATTTTAATAGGTAACTCATTAAAGTGACTACCGTATTCGGCGAATGAATAAGAGAGAATTGAAACTAAATTACAATAAGAATTACAATATACAAAATAAACATAATTATAGACTAAAAATATTTACATTACAAAATATCGTTTAAAAAATCCTCCGCGTCATTGCCGACTGGGAAGGTTCCCAGAATGCTGGCTGTGTTGCCACGTTGGATGGCGATACTTATTCTTTGGGCCAGAAAATAGCCAGCCTTCTGGTCCTGAGAAGCATCGATTAGACGTTTAGCCTTCAGCCGATGCAGCAGCAGCGCCGGCACATCCGGATGTGCTTGGAAGGTGTGAAGGTGCTAAGGTGTCAACGCATGTAGCGTCCCACACCAAAGGCCTTCCCATCTTCCACGGTAGCAACGACATACCGTCCGGTCTCTTTCCATCGCTTCGTGCTAAACCATTTGGTTCGCGTACGGCCGGAAGACCTGCGGTGGAAAGAGCCCTACGAATTATGTCGTTTAGAATAGCGTGCCGAGGTATACGACCTGCGCTTCTGCTACAAGAAAGGCCATGGTGTCCCAGATTATCGACGGCTACTCCACAGGTGCAATGATGTACCCAGCCGAAGGCAAGTGGCAATGCGGAAGGTAGTGTCGTCCAACATTATACCGATGTTGGGCGATGGGAGCGCCTGGATCCATAACCCTGACTCCCATTCTCCAACAGCTAGTAGGCGTGCACGCTCTGAAATATTGACAGAAGTGTCAATTAGTGTATTAATTCTCAATTTACAGAGCGGTGAATCCCACAGTCGCTGTGAGCCTAGGCGTGAGGGCAGGTCAGTGTCGGGGCAAGACATCCTCCAAGCATTTATGGCATCGGTTTTGCATCGCACCTCGGAATCAATCAGTGTATTTGACAAAATTTTCCTGACTAATTCTTCAGTGCTATGGACCGACGACAGAAATGCTGGCAGACTGACATCTGTGACTCTGCGAATACCTAGCCCGCCCAAGCGAACTGGAAGAGACGCTTGGACCCAGGCCCGGTCATTAATATTTACATTTAAAATTTTACACAAAGAATTTTGTATTAAGTTGTCTAGTCTGCCCAACATTTCTACATTTTTCCAAAATTGTCCTGAACGGAGGGCATTTGTAAATTTGGGTACGAAAAGACAAAAACGAAGAATAGTGAAAGCTGAATGAATACTGATATTACATAGACTATCAATAACCTGATCAAAATTTTGAATTTTTTCCTCGATAAAAGTGGAAAAGCCATCTTCTAAAATCGGGGACCCTAGGAGGCGTAAAGAAGTTTTGTCCAAAACTTTTATGTTGGGGGCCAGACAGTTGAATTTGGAGATTGTTGTTAATTTATCTGTGATTTCAGATATAAAAATCTCACATTTATTCGGGTTCAGTTCTAAGCCAATTGACTGAAACTCGTTCTTGGCTAGGCTAAATCTTGTAAAACTGTCTCTACTTTTCCCCCTAAAGTCCCGTCGTCTAGATACCAAATGTTAAATTTGGATTTTATTTTTTGATTTATTGGGTTAATGGCCAAACTGAAGATGACTGGTCCCAACGGATCACCTTGCTGACATCCAAGGGCTGAATTCAAAAGGTGGTCTTTATAAATTAATTTTGTTGGCTGACTATAGCATTGCCAAAGAAAATTAAATATTTTGGGGGTTTCTAATTTGGCCTGTGTCAGCAAGGTGTCCCTGTTTACAGAGTTGAAGGCGTTTTTCAGGTCAACTTTCAAGATGACCTCTCCATCTTCGCTACTGTCAAGGTATGTTGCAAGCGCATGGATTGCGGCCTCACAACCTCCTTTTGAACCAAAACCTAATTGAAAGGGCTGAAATTTGGTAGTAAACTCCGTACTATAAAAACGACAACAAAATTTTGGCTGCCAAACGCCGCAAAGTGCTACCTACGGCAATGGGACGAATGCCACCATCCTTCTTGTCAAGGGCACATAAATTGGCCCCATACAAAATATCTGTGATGCCACTGTCCACATTGCCTGAGAGCATGAGGTTGACTAGAGCTGTTAGCTCCCTCAGAAGTGCATCACCAGCTTCCCCAGCGCTCGGACACAACAGATCCTTAAGGTGCTGTGGTGTCAGACCGTCAAGTCCACCAGCTGATCCAAAACGAAAGGAGTCAACAGCTGTGCGCACATCCTTGGCAGTAGTCTCAAGATTTTCTGTATCGTTGTTCGGAGGATCAGGGAAAGAGAGGTCAGCTGCGGATGGTGGGTGCTTACTCTGCAAGCCCGTCAAAGTTTCTACAGAATAAGGAGCCAGCACGTCGCTACTAAAAAGTAGCCTTGCCGCCCCACTGATGTCGCCTTCCCTTACTTTATTCTCTACAAGTTTTAATTTCTTGGCCTGAGAATAATCAGGGGCCGAAATGTGGATTGAATTTGAATTTAAAATGTTAAAATTGTTTGTACAATTTTCTTTGATTTGGACCGTCAAAGATGTCAACGCCTTTTCTTTACGTGTAGGATGCTATAAGGGAAGGTTAACATTTGTTCCCAAGCGCTAAAGGTATTTTCCCGGACTACTTGACCAATGCAGGAGGCTAAACATTGAGCCACAGAGGGTCTCGCACCTCGGGGGATTCTTTTTAAAACCGGAATAGAATTTTTCATGGTACTTAGCCTTTGCCAAAAGGGAATTTCGATATTATCAGAATTTTCTTGTTGATTTAGAAAAAAATGGGATATCGTAGACGCGTTTGAAGACACATTTTGTACTTTATGAATTTTTCCAAAATGTACTTTCAATCCGCGTTCACCTTTAAAAAAACGGGCTTGGGGACAATGTGGGCACCGTACAAGACCACTTGATGCACTTGCAAGCTCACCTGAATTTACATCCGCATTGCCACATCCATTATTTTTTGCTGCTTGCATTTATTTACACTTTTCACTATGAATACACTAAACCTAAACAGTAAACACATAATATTCTAAATAACTATATCCTGGTTACCCCAATTTAGGTACATAGATGTGGTGTCAAACGGCTGTTATTCTCCACTGTCATCATTGGAAATTTTAGGCAAGTAAAGTAAACAGGTTGGAAAGTAAATAAATAGGTGTAATATTTATAAATAACACATTACTTTGTATGGGATAGGGCACTTGTACACCTGTACTACTGTATCGTATTCTTTTATCTCGGTTGTATTATGCCTAGAGGGCAAGTTAAGAGGTAAGTTCTGAGACACGACAGTTCCACAGTTGACTAGGTCAGTACATAGGCCTATTTGGGTGACTTTTGCGACACTAATACCCTCCTAACCCCAATTGGTTCCATGTAAAAGGAGTGGTCCACTACATGGCAAGGCATCTCGGGACTCTAGGATCAATCGCTGAAGCTTTTTACAACCTATGGGGCCTGCTGGCGTTTGTGGAGCAGATAGGTAGGCTCGAGTGAGAGTCCCACCCACATGCAATACCGACGCACTAGGCGTGGACTTGTGGAGATCAGCCCGTGACTACAAGTACAAGTAAGAAGTGGTCCTATAGCTGATTCATCGGGCACTTGATGTATATTTGCCAGGGCCTCATTGGGCTATTAACAGATGCACCGTGTGCCGGTGATGAAGACTTGGTTGTCAAAAATGTTGCTAAGGCCTCTTAGAATTAGTAAATAATATATAATATAATGTAGGTACCTTCCGCCTCGTTAAACATACAGGTGAATTTTCCAATATACCAGCCAGTATTGTGCTATATGCTCCCATATAGTAAACATCTTCTTTCAAATTCATAGAATTTAACATATTGTTCAGGGCTCCAGCGAGTCTTCTTGCATCATTTCTCTCATACACCAATAAGCTATGTAGGTCCATTGAACTCTCTGGATTTATTTTACCTTTGTACTTTGGGTACACATGTTGGTAAGGAGGTGTCACAAACACAGTATTTGTTAGTGATATGGTAAAGATTGGTATGTGTACTATTTCTATGGAACACTGCTGGAATTGACAAGAAAAACATAATAAAATACTAGGTACATGCTTCTATTTCCTAAATCATATGCTTCGGCTTTCGTCGAATATCCATCGGTTTGGAAGTTTAAAGAGTTGTTATTACCGCCTTTCTTTATAATTAAATTATATTTGAATGGGGGGGAAAGCTGCTGAAGTCGCAGGCACGACATTTTACAGCTCTATAGAGTTTTACACCGAAATCAAAACAAAACAACAATAAAGTATGTAGTTCTAAATTCAAGTAAAATTGAAGCCGAAAGTTTAGCCGAGGGATTTAATAAAATAGAAGCACAGTAAGTGGATGTTTTATTGTGTTCAGTAGAGTAATGGTGACTGATTGCTTCCTTGATGTGGTCGATAGTGCATCGGCTTTCGATTCCAGACTTGAGTTAGTTTCTCGGGTCGAATTTAATACCCTATTGATTCACGAATATTTGTTACCGAGTTTAGGTTTTTTCTATATCTATTATGTATGTATTTAGAGATATATAAGTATATTTAACAGTTGTCTAGATCCCAAGGCAGAATCTTAGTTTAGTTTAGGCTAGATGACATTGTGTGAGAATGTCGAAACATATTTATTGGATAGTTCCCTATCCAATAAATATGTGTAGTTGCATCAAAAATTTTCATATTAGAATAATTTTAGTAGAATAATGTTAGGGATTTTTGTTTGATTAAAATGTTTTATATGTATATTAGAACAGACTAGTAGGTTCCCAAGGATAATCATTAGGAAAAGTGTACCTTGCCCTGAAATGATTCTTTCAGAATATTCTCCAATAATCTTGAACCTTCAGCACTTCCTCTGCCAGCAGCAATCTTATCACTAACATCTTTGTCTTGGCTCTGCTCTAAATACAACACATCTAAGCCCACACAAGATATAAGAATGACATGTGTGAAATCACTGTGTCTAATAATATCACATATTGTTTGAACTTGAGTCCATGTGGCTTGAGTTATGAATACAGCTTTCTTCTCTTCTTTTGTGCAATACTGATAAACAAGAATTAGGATAAAAAAAAATTAAAAAGGAATAAACAAGAATCACTATCATCATGACATAATATAAAACAAAGTCGCTTCCGTCCGTATGTATGCTTAGATCTTTAAAAGTACACAACAGATTTTGATATGGCTTTCACCAATGGATAGTGGTTCTTGAGGAAGGTTTTTAGTATATAATTTGTCAAGCGGGCGAGGTCACGGGCGTCCACTAGAATATCCATAAGACTTCAAGAACAAGAAAAAATCTCCACATATCAGAGCAATGATCCCTTACTTCACCTTCAATAATATAATTATTATCACACAATCTTTATCTCAGAATATCCCTCCATCTGCTCAATCCAGATATGTCAGAAGCAATATAATAAAGATCATATTCAATGTAAGTAGGTACCTCAAATGGGGACAGAGACTTAACAGCAGCAGCACCTCCCGACAAAAGATTAAACAGTCCATCATCCCAATGTAGACATTCACCACTAGCGTCGTCGAGGAATACCACACCACCAATAATTCGGTTGTACACTTCAGACCACCAGGCCTTTCCGAATTCTCTGATTGAAGCATTCGCCATTTCAATAGAATTTAGGTTGCTATGACCTACATGTCGGAGTGAATTGGTAATTTATATAAATATGCTGCTACTGAATGAAATCACATCAATTTTTTAGTATATTATATTATGTATTCAGTAAAGTGTACATAACCAAAGAGAATACAATACTATGAGTGTATGTGTATGTAACTGTAATGTACTCTGTGATGTGTATGTTGACAACATTGACGTCACTGTCACTGTTGTCACTTGCATGTCAGTGACATGCAAGTGACAACAGTGACAGTGACGCAGGACATGTATCTCAATTCAGGGTGCAGGCAGGACGACAATCAAACTCTGCAATTTGATTTCTCACATGGAACACTTTTTGAGGTCTCGCGGATTTACTTACAGTCGCGTACTTACAGACGCGGAATCACACAACACTTTTTATATATAGACTAATGTAGAGATGTGACAAAATGGTGTGCAAATGGTTAGTCATACGGTATGACTAACCGTCACACCATTTTGTCACATCTCTCATACCCCAGATTCACACACAGTAAATACACCGTGGTCCGTCCGTGCCGTGTCCTGTCCGGACTATGATTAAAACTTTAATATAAATTAGAGATCCGGACTCCGTACCTATCTAACTCACAAACAACTGTAGTATACGTGTAAACTTCTTGTATAAAGTATACTTTACCGTGCTAACGGCCGGGCGCCGCATTGCACAACGCAAAAATCCGTCTGCCATACATTTTGTATTAAGTTGGATTAGACTCCCCTCCCAGCAGCACCTTATTCCTACCTATATATGGGAAATAAAAAATAAACAGTCGAATTGAGAACCTCCTCCTTTTTTGGAAGTCGGTCGAAAACCAATGATATGGCAGGAAATTCCAAAAAATATGTTGTTTAAATATGTTGGTTATCGATTATCGACGAACTCTTCCGGAGTCATGTTCAAGCTGCAGTAGGGATTATATACTCTATCTTAAGAGTATATAATCACTACCTACGTTTAATATTCTCTTTGGGCACCCTTACGTCCATTGCCGGCGCTTTAGGTGCGTACTCGGAAAAATTGGAAAGATGAAAGCCTACAATAAATTGTAATCAGTTCAACACTATCAATTAACACAATACTTATATATATATAATATTACAAGATAATCTTTGCATCATGCTAACTCCACTTGGACGTATCATCAGTGGCTAGTGTGAACTACCCAAGACTGGTGGGCACACCGCACAGGTTACCACTTACAGTTACCAATCAGCACGCAATAATGCTTGTTTGTATAGAAAGAGTATGAAAAAAGAAAATAAATTTTCGATCTTTTTATTTTCTTACTTATAACAATACATTTTAATTTGTATCTAAGAGCATAATACAATCATATAATGCACCAGCACGCTAATATTTATTGAACATTTTATTTAGTGTTCGTAGCCAGTGGGTAGCGCATTGACATGGGGATTGTGGAACAAGGATTTCTGGCCATCACCCCACGGGAAACGCTGCAAGAAAATAAAAAAGTTATAAAAATAGTATGACTGTTTAATGGATTTACTTACTCTATAGTAAGTAAATCCATTAAACAGTCATAGGAATATTTTATGTAATAAATGTTCTACTTGTTCTACTACATTAATATTAATTGTAGTTAATCAAAACGGCCAAGTCCGAGTCGGACTCCCGTACAATGGGTTCAGTACCAAAACAGCAAAAAAATCACGTTTGTTGTATGGCAGCCCCAAAAGGTAATGACGCGGAGGATTTTTTAAACAACATTTTGTAGTGTAAATCTTTTTTGTACATAATTATGTAAATTGACGATTTAACGAAAAAAAAAATTGTAAAATAAATATTAATTTTATTAAGTACATATTGTTTTTTAGTATTTGTTGTTATAGTGGCAACAGAAATACATTTACTGTAAAAATTTCAACTTTCTGACGGATGGACAGACAGCAGTCTTAGTAATAGGGTGGTTCCCATTTAATCCTTTGGGTACGAAACCCTAAAAATATATTATCTAAGCCAAGGTTCACACCTGTAGTTTTTTTCTAATAAGGTATGCCCTAGGCCATTTGTAGTTACACTTAAGTAACATAATTGTGCTATAAATTTATTATTTACTAGATGACAAACAAACAACTCAGAGGCCACTCCATGAAGTTATGCAAGCCTCAGTGTAACAGCAACTCTATGTATCACTTTTTGCCAAACCGTGTCGTGCACATGTGGAAGGAACTCCTTGCCCGAAAGTGTGATAAGTGCACCTAATACAAACATTTTAAAAAATAGATTGGACATACATCTGTCTAACTAAAAACACAAGTGCAGTGATATACACGCATCAGCTCTAAGCTGCTAGTGTATCATATGATAATAATTACTGTTACTCTGCTTGTGTTATATTGTTTTCACGTTCTCATATTTATCCCATATATTCCCGTGGGAGCATATAACCAGGATAAAAAGTAGCCTATGGTACTACAGGGATAATGTAGCTATGTATCAGTGAAAGAAATTTCAAAAACAATTCAGTTAATGCGGTGGCTATTGAATTCAAACAAACAAACAATCAAATCTTTCCTTTATAATATCAGTATACATAATGTTGTCAGAGCTTTCACTAGTAATAAAAATCTTAAATCATTGATAAAAAAATACATCATTATAGTCTGAGACGCCCAGGACTTTAATTGGCTGTGCCATAGCGGCTGGCATGTAAGATTTTGTTGCTTTTCATCAACATTACATCGAAAGGCAATGGGTTTAAAATTTTTTTCAAAATTACAATATAGCTGCACCTTTTTATTAAATTCATTCGGCCATATTGGACATAACCCATTATAAATGTGCCCAGTGACGGCAATATAGGCTTGCCCCCTATTACGTGGGACTAAAAATACTGGCAAATATGTGTGTAATGAACGTCTGCCTACCCCTTCGGGGATATAGGCATGATATGTGTGATAAAAATTACAAACCTTGGTGCGAATACGTAAATACTCCATTGGAACAAATTCAGGTTGAACATCATGTGCGTGTTCCTGGTGGGCTAGATAAGCATTGGTCATGCCCAGACCAATAGCAGGGAATGCCACAAAGAAGCTCAACTTTTTCCACAGTTTCCAACCACCTGATAATGTAAAAAGCTTGCATGAAGTGGCTTATGGTAATTAAGGAGAGTGTAAATATCCAAATAATTGAAATATCCCAGCTGTGGTTTTTTTCTACTTCTTCGTTAATTTATTACCAAAATTCAAGTTATAGCTCCTCTAATAGTTTTAAACAGGACAAAATCAAACTTTACATTTTTTATTGTCTAGCTCACTAGGACTTATGACAATGATTTATCCATGCATTATTGACAGATCTAAAATGGATTTCATGCAATATAAAAGATTTCTAAATCATTGTATATTTTTTGTAATATCAGGATAACGGAGGAGCATATTGGTCAATAAATAATTGATTTAACACTCTAGTAACGTACATACTCTAAATGTTACATTCTGCTTCTATAGAAGATGTAAAAATATTAATTTGAAAAATAGGCACACAATAGTCCCCTACTTATTTAACACGCACAACGTTGAGTTTATATATTCAAATTTAAAAAATAGTCCCTCTGTATTGTGTATTATTTGTACAAATTAACAATAAAATTAAACACAAAAAGTTAAGCCCAAGATAAGAAGAAATAACCTAAAATCTGGTTACATAATCTAAATTAGACAACACTAAATTTTACCTCCATGACCTCCAGCGGAAGCAGCATGACCAGAGGTAGACGAACGAGAATTTGTTTTAAGATATTCAATTGCAGCTCGTCTTAGCAAGGTATTCATTTTTATTTTTAATATATGCACAAATAAATACAATAATCGAGTTGTACTCGTCTCGGCCGTAAGGAATTTTGTCAATAATAATGACTGACAGTAATGACAACGTTAAAAATTCGATTGTTTATTTCGTTCATGCAATAAGGACAGGCCATTGTCCGAGACCATGCCGCCCATTTGAAAATAGACACGCAGTAAATTACCTACACCTTACATGTACAGCAGGAGACGTCTCCGCACTCTCAATGCCATGCCGTGGCTCTCAAAGTTGACGTTTTTACGTGTGCCTTGAATGAATTCATTTTTAATACACTATTTATTTTATGTTATGAATTATGAGTTATAGGAAAATTGTGTATAAATCGCCTACTCTATTTTCTTAGGACTGACCCTGTAATGATAGATTTAGAAGTGGAAATAAATAAATGATTAATGATTTTTTATATTTTTTAATTCCGTGGCCCGAGGCCGCGGCCGTTCTCACGTCCGTTGCCAGGCGTTATCCCGCGTCGGTGAGTGAATCTGGTAGCGTGCGCAGCACGCGACCCCTCTAGCCTGCTTCTGTAAGGACGGCAGGTCACTATCCCGCCGTCTTCAGGCCCCGATCATGGAGGTCGATGATCTTGGGCGTAGATGTGTCTGCGGCGCCCTCGTGCCGACTTCAGAACTCGGTAAGGAGGATCCCTCTCCTTCTCGGCCGGCCATAAATCTTAGGGTATGATGAGGCTGACATGCCCATTATGGTCAAAAGCCTCGACAAAAAAAAGAAAAATCAATCGCAAAATCTTTCGAAAAGTTTCTTTATCTATAATATTTTAGTCTCACTGAATGTGATTTAAATTTCTTATTTTCAATAGGTCTATCAATCTACCTACTATAAGCGCCGGAATATTTAGGCACTTCTACCCTGCTCTCTCTCTACCTACCTATTTAAGTAGGTACCTACACACCACCTTTTTTTATTCCGCGGCCCTGGGCCGCGGCCGCTCTAACGTCTGTTGTCGGGCGTCTCTGGTTACTAGCAGAGGATATATCCAGTGGCGCCCGGCTACCCACCACCTATTTTAAAAGAGATATAAATGTAGCATCTGGAGTAGGTATGTACCTACCACATAAATTATGTACACTGTCACACAACACTACTATCCTTTCGAGGGATCATTGCGATATGGCGTGCTGTCCGCACGACTGCCCGAACAAGATTACCAAAGAGTCAAAGAGTCTATAACCACTACATTTACAAGACGCTAGACTCTCGCACGTATTTAATAAAATAATCTCCACCCATTGACATGAGTGAGTACCTACCTATATTATTTAATATCTATGTCCCCACCACGGTTCTTACCTAGTATAATTATTCTGTGATCTTACCTAGTCAGGTAATCAGGTACCTACGTTGTATAAAATATTTGCACTTACCCACATCAAAATGAAACTGAGCAAAATCCCGAAATGCATCAAACCCCAACTTTATTCTCGTGAAGTTGATCATTTTCAGTACCTTAATCTATCCTTTTATATCCTAACAAATTATTTCTGTTTGGCAGTTCCTACTTTATAATATTACCTGTTAAAATTCACAATATAAAAATCTAAAACGAATACGAAAACAACCAGGGTAATTTTGTATTGGGATCTATTAACAAAATGGCACTTTGTCAAATTATCCGGCAAAGACGACACCTACAAATTATAGACCAAGGAGCTTTTTTAAATTTTAATATCTTTGTACCTATTTGAAATTAATAAGTAAACATAATATTTATTACTTTACAGATAAGTATTAAACCTATATGTAAATAACTATAACATTCATCAGGTAGGTAGGTAGGTACTTGTCGTGTTAGGAAAATTTGTATAGTGTGAGTGTGGAAGGTGAAGGTTGCACATGTTCCGTCAACCACATTGTTACTTACGATATTCTATAATTTAAAAGAGGGTAGATATGTTACTAGAGCGCGCCGGTACCAGACCAGAGACGCCCGGCAAAGGACGTGAGAGCGGCCGCGCCATTTATTTATTTATTTATTTAAACTTCATGCACAAAATGGCGGACTTAATGCCTTTAGGCATTTTCTACCAGTCAACCTTGAGGTGATATAGAAATAATGCTCAGGTAGGTGCTCATTGTTATCAGGAGAGTGAGATGGTACAAATAAATACAACACTAAATACAAATATACATTATAAATACACATATAGGTATATAAATTACATACAATAAATACATAATATATTGGGGCGAATTAAAAAAAAACTAGAACGCGCCGTGTGAAGACACAAAAAACAGCTAATTGTTCTGTTATGTCAAAACCCAGTAGAAACTAGCTCGTTTCGCAGGAACAGATATTGATTGTCAGTTTATATGAATGTAACATATAGTTATAAAAATCATAGGTTACTTATAACAGGAAGCAACCTCATAACTACAAACTGGACACTAACAAATAGGTACCTACCTAATGAGTGAATCTACATCCGGTCAATACGTGGATCAGCTTACAAGATAATCTGAATTGGTGGGATAACTTTACATCGTTATCTAAATATAATTATTCACTATAAAGTTGATGTCAGTGGGTTCACCCGCGTCGTATAGTTTTTTACATCCCAATTAATTCCCCCCACAACATCACACACTTTACCCGTATAAAATAGATATTAGTCTAAGTTAGATTCATACCTACGCCCCCAAATAACATTATAATTTTATTTTCATTGGGTCCATAATATTCCTACGGTTGATGATGATTTGATTATATTACATGCGAAATATTCTAAATGGAAGTTGATTGATCAAATGACAAAAATGCATCTTCATTTTTGATGGAAATTTCTGGCAGATCGGTATTGTCGTTTGGAAAGTGTTTTTCTAAAACAGTTTTCGGTGATACCTGCAATATAAAATAAAGTAAGTATATTTTCAGAGGTCACACAGGTGGCCAAAGTCCGCCGGGCGCCACTGGAAATACCTCCAGGTCCTGGTGGGTAGTTACGAAAATTGACGAAGGAGCGGCCTCGGGCCTCGGATTAAAAAAAAGTATATTTTTATTTCATTTAATACTCCATAAGTCGACCTAATGGCAACCAATGTGGCCTAGTGGTTAATGACACTGCATGAAAGCTAAACTACTGAACTCGGTAGTCATGGAGGTCGTAAGTTCAAACAAAAACTTTGTGTGATGAACACGAACTCAAACATATATAAGCTTACTATGGGCATACTAGTATCGAGGGGCTCGTGGTCTAGTGGTAACCGACAATGTTAACACATTGCAAAGGTTAAGGTACATCTAGGCGGGTCGGTCTTAGGATGGGTGACCCTTTCTTAAGACACTGAGACACCTCCGTGCCTCGGAGAGCACGTTAAGCCGTCAGTCACGGTTGTCATACGAACATCTATGGCAGTCGTTAGGGTAGTTGGACGAGCCCTAAATAAAAAATCTAAATCAAAAAGGTTAGACTTTTACAGAGAACTTAGATATCGCCCATGGGTTGTGGAGGTCAGATGGCAGTCGCTTCACTGAAAATATCGAAGTTCAGCAAAATCGCAGTTAGACTGGAAAGTCGACCCCAACTAAGTCGGGAAAAGGGTCGGTGGATGATATGAGCATACTAGTATACTAGTTTTGTATTCTGGCCTATGGGCTAGGTCGTGCTGTGTAATATGTCGTGTAATAATAATATGCCTGTGTAATATGCCGAAACCTATGGCGTGGTGCGGCGCGAAGCACCACACCACGCCATAGGTTTCGGCCTATAACTTTTGACCCCTTAGGGCTAGGTCAAATTTTCGATTTTTTGGCTTGCCTCCAGATCGAGGGCTATCCATAGAGGGGTCAACCATCATTGGAGCATAAGCAGTTCTCGAGAGCTAAAGGGGGGTACATTCCCCATTTCTATATAGAGATGTACGTATGCTGAAAAAGTAACTAGATAGGAGAATTTGTCTCCTTTGTTGTAAATAAAACCGGTCAAGGGCAAACAGCAAAAAATCACGTTTGTTGCCCCCTTAAATATTTTTATATTTTGTTTTTTTTAGTATTTGTTGTTATAGAGGCAACAGAAATACATCATCAGTGAAAAATTTCAACTTTTTAACTATTAAGGTTCATGAGATACAGCCTAAGAAAGACGGACGGACGGACAGCAGTCTCAGTAATAGGGTTCCCGCTTTGCTCTTTGGGTACGGAAACCTAAAAAGATGATAATTATTAGGAAGTACGAGATATATAATATATGGGCGGGAAATTGTATGACACTGAGGACGGCTAAATCAATTAAAATAGATCATTGAAATGGTCATTATGCTGCAGGGTGCAAGAAAAGCAGGGGCAATGGACACAAAAAATTGCATGTCGTAGCAATAAACGTACCTTTTTAGCTTTTACATGTTCAAAATTAAAACTCATATAAAATGCCGACTGTTGGAGTTGTCTCAAGTTTCTCATGCGGACTCTTGGGTCACGTTCCAATAGACGCATAAGTAGACCTCGAGCTGCGTTCGACAGAATGGCTGCGTTGTCTGGCAATGTGCCTGCCGTAGGCTGAATGGAGCGGTGTTGTGGTGCATGATTACTGAAAAAAGTAACAAAGTGGCAGTGGTATATGTGATGTCCAACTAAAAACTTCGTTCAAACCCACCGGAGAATAATCTATTAATACCTCAAATCTACAGAACCGATTTTCGTGCGGTTTTTACCAATATGCAATAACTAACATCTACAGTGATTCTGTGAAAATCCTCTTATTTGTAGGCAGTTTGTAGGTATTATGTACTAACTTACCATAGATGAACAAGGTTTACATTTTAATTTGTGTAAGTATAAAATTTAATAATGTGTGTATAGACATGTTAAATTCATACACACACCTATTTACTTCTTCGTTGTTACTCGTTGCTACTTTACCAAAGGCAGGCGCTGGATACTGAAAAGACAAATAGGTACATTTTAAAAACATGAAGCATTCCTTTCTCTTGAAAAAAAAAATACGTTTCAAATCAACTACAAGGACAAGTCAATCCATACAGATATTTTTTTAAATGATTTTTTTGGATCAAACGTCCTATTTCCATTTTAAACCAAGTCCAATCAAAACAAGTAGGTTCTATTCATCTTTACGAGATGGCGCTTCTAGTTTTACCGCACGTGAGAAAATGACTTAAAAATAAATGTTCTCATCTCCAAAAGGCATTTCTGAATATAAGCATTGTTTCATAAAAATCATATTACTATTATCAGAATCACACACATACGTACAGTAAAAAAAAACAAAATTTAAAATTTTGAACTACTTTCTAACGCCCCGTGGGCTTTTACAAAGTTTTGAATTTGGATTTTTTATACGATTTAGACAATTTTAGACGTTTTCAGTTTTAGTTCCAATGATAAATATTTCATAGAGTTGGTACCTACCACTGACTTTATAAAGATTTGTAGGTATGTACCTAGTCTTGACAATAACTTACAATTATTTACAATCAAATACCCACTTGATCGTCCCCGGAGGACTTTAAGGTACTCGTATTAAGGCGAACGACACAGTAACTCGTTACTATTACCTATTATGTGCCTGCCTCGTTTGAAAAGAAAAAACAGTGCATTGGCCGCACCGGCTAAAAATAGGGTAAGTAAGAAACTCGCCCCTTAATTATACTTGGAATTTACAACATAATTTTAATGGTGGTTGCGAACTGTGAGCTCAGTGTGGTTTAACGAGAGGGCGGGATAATGATAGCAAAGATTGGAAACATAATTATTAGTAGGTAGGTATATTGTTGCACATAAAAATCTCATCTCTTCGGAGTAGGTTGCGAGATGGAAGAAACGGTTGATTTTATTCTTTCGGTTTTGTACACACCCGCCTTATTTGCCAGAGCCTGGATTTTTTGGACACTAGCGGACGCCCACAACTTCGCCCGCATGTTCCTTTATTAAATTAAATTAAGTAGGTCGTCCTATTGGTCGTAACGTGATATTAAAATATAGGTACATACTTACTCAGTGAATTTACCACTGTTTTGAAAAAAAAAAACCACGTATCTTTTACTTCCATTGCCGGAAGTCTCTGGTATGCACCAGAATAGGTTAGGTGTAAGTACCTACTCCAAATTAATAACGTTACTATAAAACTACAAAACTAGTTCATCCAATGGCAGCCCCCGACGGATCCCACCGTCCTTACAGAAGCAGGCTAGAACGGCTGCCTTTAGTCACCGACGTGGGATAATACCCGACCTCAAAGATGCGGGGTAACACCCGACCACCATGCAGCGGCCACACAGGTGGCCAAGGTCCGCCGGGCGCCACTGGAAATTCTCTCAGTGCTTACCGGAGGCGCTCGGCAATGGACGTAGGTGCGGTCGCGGCCCATGACCACGGATAATAATAAAAAAAGCCCCCGACGGATATTCTTTTAAATTATTTTATCCTTTTTCAATTACTTTTTGACACGACGTGGGTTTTTTCAAAATTTAGAATTTTGTTATTTAACAAATAAGTAGGTATGTTAAAACAGTTGACTTCTACCCATTGGCCATTTCCTTATTAGACTCAACTACTACAATCGCAGATACTGTTCCAGGAGTCCAGGGTCAAAATACCTATAAGTAAGCACCGACCTATATAGTCCTATCTGTATAGTCCTATACAATCGTGTTTCCTAGTAGTAGGTAGGTGCCTACCTAGTCTACCTATCAGTGGAAACGGATCGAGACCACTAGTTAGGAAGATGGACCTTAGTACCTACTCATATTCCTGTTTTTTTCCCGGTGGTTTAGGCTATTTTTGTTGGTCTCACGTACCTACGTGCCCATTGCCCCCTAGTAGGTATCGTTCTATCTATTATAAGTATCTGTGAATGAATTGCTATTCGTTTGTCTCACTCAAACTCGGGAGTAATCTAGCTGCATCAATTTTGATTTACAATACAATACAACAATAACACGAGTGCTTATAGGTAATTTTACGTAGGTACCTACGTAATATGTCGCATAGCCGTATTTAACTCTTCTTAAATATGGGATGGGCGGCAATAGCATTTTAGTTACTAGTAGATAGGTATTTAGGTATGTACCTTCATTATTTTATCTTTGGCAATACTTACCTTCAAATTCAAAGTAAGATTTGGAAATCATTATTTCGTTTAAGTAATCACAATCACAAATAATGAATAGTGACCAACCGTGTGCAACTATTCCATCATTGGCTAGTCTTCAAAGAACTCAATCATACGTCAGTTTTATATTAGGTAAGTTATTAAGTATAGGTATATTGTGATTAAATTACGACACAAGTATGTAGATAGCTATATTATTAAGTTTATTTCATTATTCCAAGTTCAAGGATTTGTCTGTCTGTTTCTTCTCTATCTTTGAAACCACTGAACCGATTCAGAAGATTCTAATATTGTCTCCCAAAGAGAGGAGACTATGATTACTTGCTGTCTAACATCTAAATATCTCTAAAACGGCACACACATGCAATTACGATAGGCTTAGATCAAATCAATTATTTGATTTACACACACATCACGCCTATATCCCCGAAGGGGTAGGCAAACGCGCATTACAGACCCACAATTTGCCAGTATTAGTCCCACGTAATAGGGGGCAAGCCTATTGCCGTCACCGGGCACACATACTGGTATAATGGGTTATGTCCAAAATGGCCGAATAAATTTAATAAAAAGTAGCAGCTATATTGTAATTTTGAAAAAATAAATTTTTTGAAACTCTGCCTTGCGATGAAATGTTGATGAAAGGCAACAGAATCTTACGAGCCAGCTGGCACAGCCAATTCTGTCCGAAACCTGGGCGTCTTGGACGGAATGACGCTTATTTGATCTAAAAGGATAGGTAATTATTTTTGCATATTGTGTTGCTTGATTAGCATAGGCTGGTGCAAGGGCAACTCCTTGTGACCAGAACTACCCTTCGGAGACAGGAGTCTGAACGGCGGAAAGCCGTTCTCCGACCTTAGCTTATTTATTTTTGTGTTCTAATGAAAATCACGTTCTGCGGTTATACGTTCCTTATAATAACAAAAAGCGACTTCAAATTACCGGATTGGGACCATATATAATTGCCAGAATGGGGCAACTTGGGAAGCAGTAGTATTAAAAAAAACTAGTTATCACGGCGAACTTTGTATCGCCTCAAATATAAAAAAAAAATATAAAAAAAAAGAATATTTTAATATTTCATGCAAATGTATGTAAATTGAAAAACGCGACGGACGGGCATACAGACAGACAGACAAAGAAGACAGTACATGTAAATGTAGAAGCAATGACATTTTTTATTTTAAGTACTTACTGACGTTTGTAAGAGCCATTTAGTGACCTATACAAATAAATAAATCATTTCATTTCATTTCGGTATCGGTTCACTCAGTCGAAAGATAGCCCTATTCGCAGTAGTTAGTCCGGTAAGCACAACGCACTACGGTGCGTTGTGCTTACCTCATCTACATTTTTAGCAGCAATAGTTCGGGAAGTAACATAAGCAAAGTAAATACAATAACAACATACAATACAATAACAAACATAACAAAAAACGTCGAATTGAGAACCTGCTAGTTTTTTGGAAGTTAAAAATATAAAATATTTTTTAAGTATTTTTTTTTTGGACATTCTCACATGACGTCATCTAGCTCAAATTAAACTAATATAAGCTTGTTCTATGGGATCTAGACAACTGATAAACATACTTGTATATTTCTAAACACATTCGAAAATACCCAAACTCCGAAACCAACATTTGTGGATCAGACAAATAATTTGATTTAACCCGGAATCGAACCTGGTACCTCAGGGACGAGTCACATACTCATACCACTGTACCACCGTGGCAGTCATACATATAAAACACTGTTTTTAGGTATCCCAAGTGCAATATACCATGTTGGGAGCTTATTGTGATTAATATCAATGCTTATTTAATATTTAGACAAACTGGACAGCAAGTATTGTGACTTGCAGCCTTGCAGGCGGAAATATTAATACAGACTAATAAACGGATAGAGATGCCGCGAATATCCGGCCAGTTACCCTATTAAACATTAACAAGATATAATATCGCATCTACTTACAATACACGCAATAGTTGTGTAGGTACGTACCAATTGCCGAAGCTTAGCCCGTGAAGAATAACTTATAATGAACATAACTATTTTCGTGCCATCCGTTTTTGATTACATTAATCCAAAATTTTTAAAATTTAGCGAAGACAAGATTGTTGGACAACTGAAGTACCTGTTACTGTAACAACTGGGTGCAAAGGGGCTCTACCAACATCTATAGGGCCCCAGCGACCTCACCTGCTAGTGGCGCACCTGCTGATAAACGGACGAGGGTGCAAAGGGGCTCTACCAACATCTATAGGGCCCCAGCGACCTCACCTGCTAGTGGCGCACCTGCTGATAAACGGACGAGGCTCGTTAATTTACGGTACCTATGGAGTGGCTTCGGCCCCTACGTGGGTACCAGGTGGTACAACAGTGTTGGTCCGGGGGGGTACCACCGTGCAGCTGTGCTAAAGCCCCCCAAGTAACCCAGCCCAGGCTGGGTTGCGTTAGGGGTTCAGCAGCTGCACCGCCGGGCCCGGGGCGATGTATGGTGCAGCAGGCATGGGACCAGTGGGGGCGAAACGGAGTCTAGTGTGGGTGGTGTGGGTCGATTCGCCGGCCAGGGAGACCCTTAGCAACGGCGTTGCCGCGGCCGCCCGCAACACAGTCATGGGGCCCGCCTGGGGCAACCACCCCAGGAGGCTGCCCCACATGTTGCGCATAATCCTGATGTGGGATCGCCGCTCCGGGTGGTAACCGGTGTGGGGTAGCGGCGGCCTTGCATCAGGGGGGTTTGGGAGCCCTTCCGTCCGGCGAGTCGGCTCCGACCTAACCACACGGTTCTAGACAAAGCTAGCCCCTGCGCTTTGTCACTTACTGCTGCACCAAATGTCGCCCTGTCTTCACGCTTCTTCTTCAAAATCTACAATGGCAGTGCAACAAAAAAGAAATAAACGTTACACAGCGGCCCTAGGAAACCCCACAACTTCACATTTCGAGGTGGAGTTCACTAACTTCCGTGGACTCCATGCGAACCTCGATACCGTCCACCACCACCTTGAGACGGCACGGCCCGCTGTGATGTTCCTCACGGAGACACAAATACGCCGCCCTGACGACACGTCTTACCTGTGTTACCCCGGCTATGTCATCGAGGAACAATTTCGAGACAAAGCCGGGGTGTGCGTGTTCGTTAGGGCGGATGTTTGCTGCCGCCGGTTGCGCTGCCTAGAGAACCCCTCCAATTCCGTCCTTTGGCTGCACGTAGACCATGGCTCTATGAGCCAGATCTACGTGTGCGTCTACCGATCCCACACAGGGGATTCTGAGACAACAAAGCTCTTCCAGTACCTCAGCGAGACGGCTGATGAAGCGCAGGTGCGGTTCCCGAACGCTGACCTAGTATTTCTGGGGGACTTCAATGGCCATCACATTGAATGGCTGGGGTCCCTCAAGACTGATCATGCGGGTAGAGCCGCCCATGCGTTCGCTCTCTCCCACGGTCTGACCCAGATGGTATGCGGGATCACCCGGATACCAGACAGGTCAGATCACGCGCCCGCTCTGCTGGATCTACTGCTGACGAGTCGCCCAGCCCAGTACAGTGTTTCAGTAGGAGCCCCACTGGGTAGTTCCGACCACTGTGTTGTTCACGCTGGCATGAAGGTGGCACCTCCTGCACGTCCTGTACAAACGTCACGACGACTATGGCACTACTCGTCAGCGGATTGGGACGGTCTACGCGATTATTATGCGTCCGTCCCCTGGAGCCAGCGCTGCTTTGTAGGAAAGGCTCCTTCGGATAGTGCTTCTGCTATTGCTGGCGAGATCAGTTTAGGGATGGATTATTACATCCCTTTCACTGATGTCGCCAGTATCCGCAGACCCCGTCCCTGGTTCGGGCGAGATTGTGCCAAAGCTGTTCGACAAAAACAGTCGGCATATCGCGCCTGGATCAGGGCCCGGGCTGTGCGCGACCCAAACGTGGGCCACCTCAAAGCAGCGTACAACCGGGCCACAAAGTCGAGTAAGAGGGCCTTTAAGAGAGCGGATGCCCAGCGCGTCGCGCGGCTTGGTCAGGAGCTCACTTCCCATCCCACGGGCAGCCGTGGATTCTGGCAACTGGCAAAAGCCGTGCAATCTAACTTTTGTCAGCCCTCGCTGCCACCACTGCGTTACCCAGATGGAACACTGGCTCACAAAGCCCAAGAGAAAGCGGATATGCTCGCAGACCTCTTTGCGGCTAATTCCCGGGTCGACGACCGTGGCCTGCAGCCCCCCGCCATCGCCAACTGTGGCCACACAATGCCTGATATTGTTATCAGGCAATGTGATGTACGGGCAGTGCTACGGTCACTCGACACGCGGAAAGCCAGTGGCCCTGACGGCATTCCGGCGGTGGTGCTACGAAAATGTGCAGCTGAGTTGTCTCCAGTATTAACGCGTCTGTACCGCCTGTCATACTCTTCAGGGCTCGTGCCGGAGGTCTGGAAGGAGGCGAACGTACAACCGATCCCCAAGAAAGGGGATCGGTCCGATCCAGGCAACTATCGACCCATAGCTGTCACCTCAGTCATTTGCAAGGTGCTTGAGCTCCTTATAAATAAGCAGCTCATGCAATTCCTAGAGGATCACTCGCTAATCAATGATCGACAATACGGCTTCAGGCCAAAGCGATCAACGGGTGATCTTCTGGCATTCGTAACGCATGTCTGGGGTGGGGCTATGGAAAGGCACGGCGAGTCCTTGGCTATTAGCCTGGACATCGCCAAAGCCTTCGATAGGGTCTGGCATGCTTCGCTCCTTTCCAAGCTTCCGGCATATGGTCTACCTCCTCAACTGTGCAGCTGGATTGCCAGTTTTTTAAACGAGCGCCGAGTGCGGGTCCTCTGCGATGGCCAGGCTTCTCGCTTCTTGCAAGTGAATGCCGGGGTACCGCAGGGGTCCGTACTATCACCAACTCTCTTTCTTCTGCATATCAATGATATGCTATCCCTCGGGAACATTCATTGCTATGCAGATGACAGCACACTGCACGGGAGTTACTCGGTTCGTCCGACGGCGGGGCGATCTGAGATTGAGGAGGAGAGACGACGACTCGTGGCTGATCTCGACCGTAACCTCGACAGTATCTCTCAATGGGGTACCGAGAACCTGGTCGAGTTCAATGCCCGCAAAACACAGGCGTGTGCATTTACTGCGAAGAAATCCCCTTTCCTTCCCCTACCCTCTCTTCAGAATGCATTATTACCAATGAAGGACAACCTTGATATCCTTGGCATAGACGTTCGTCGAGAGCTCAATAATAAAAACTACATCGAAAGATGTATAGGGCTAGCTTCGCGGAAACTAGGAATACTGAATAAGGTAAAGAGATTCTTTACACCGGACCAGAGGTGTCTGCTGTACAAGACGCAGATTAGACCCTGCGTCGAATACTGCTCTCACCTCTGGGACGGCTCCGCGAAGTATCTGCTGGACGCTCTCGACGCTATGCAGCGACGGGCTATCCGTATTATAGATTGTCCGGAGGTAACGGGAAGCCTTGAGCCGCTAGTTCAGCGCCGAACAATAGCTTCCTTGGCCGCATTCTACCGTATTTACCACGGCGAGTGTTCTGAAGAGCTCTTCAATCTGATCCCACCCTCTTCCTTCCGATCCCGAACGACTCGTGCCGGGCAGAGATGCCACCCCCACACAGTGGATAGCATGTTCGCGAGAACCGAACGTTTTAAACGTTCGTTTCTCTGCCGAACGATAGTGGCCTGGAACGCCCTGCCTGTGCACGTGTTTCCTCCCACATATAATCCTGGGTTCTTTAAGCGGAGCGTGAAGAGGTACATCAGTAGGTCGTCAAGTTGAGGGCCACTCTCAATAGTAATGTGTGCTGTGAGAGTGGCCCACAATCGCTAGACGTCGTCACGACTTACCACCAGGCGGGCGGCGTCAATTTGGCGAACCAAATATAAAAAAAAAAAAAAAAAATAACCGACATAAAGGCTGGTTGTAGTTCTGTGTCCAAAGATGAATATTAGGTAGGTAGGTACCTATGTCGAATTCAATAGAAATCAAGACCCGGGAAGAGGAATTCACTCTATGCGGTTGAGCAGCTGTCCCGTTATTTAACAGTCATCTTTTAAGCTATAAAATTAAAATTATGTAAAAGTCTTGGAATAGATTAAGTAGGTACGTACCAGAACCATAGTAAGTACTTTAAGAAAACTTTGAGAAATAAGTTTACCTATGACGTTCCGATTGTTATGGCTGTGCCAAAATCGTAATTTTGTTTCAACGTTCAGCGTTGCTATTAGTAAAGTAGCTTCTAGCTTAAGAAGTATCCTTCAAGAAGCGTACCCTCGCCTAGTAGTCATCCCTTATTATGTATAATAGGGGTCCATAACAAAACGGTAAAACGGGACTCTACTACTAAAACCCTAAGACCCCATATCCGTGTCAGTCTCTCATACTCATCAGGCTGTACCTACCTACCGTATTTGCTCGTTATAAAAAAAGTTTGATGTTTGTCTAATGTTGCAGAGCAGTTGTCTGGGTAGATCGTGATAGCCGTAACTAAACAAATGATCTCGGTGTTCATACTGAGCTTTTTTACCACAGGCATTTTTTTTTAAATTCCGCGTTGCTGGGCGTCTCTGGTGCACACGCAGAAGGTATTTCCAGTGGCGCCCGGCGGTTACCACAGGCATGCCGCGATCAGTCCAGCCCAGGCCCACGACATTATGTCAACGTCTTCAGTCTCAACGCAGATGTGACATGCTCGAACAGAGTTAAACATCTCTTTCCTCCTCTTCCTTCACTTTAGTTTGTGTCGATGACGACACTTTTAGCGAATGCTTCTATGAAGAAGCAAGTATGATAGCTTTATCGCGTGGTGTATTAGTTGCAGCATCTTGCTGTTTACGTTGTGTGTATATACTATGAATGTAGTTACTGATGATTGGAAAAGAGTGGCCGGAAGTTTTTATTGCCAGGTTCTTTTCTTCATGGCTCCACCCATTGCTTTGCGAATCTGGCTTTAAATTATTATGTGCTGACGTCAATAAGTGTTATAATAAGTGTTATTATTTTATAACCTATATTAATAAATATTTTGGAAACAATGGAAAATATGATGTTGAATTTTTAGACAATTGCAATGATTTCGCTAAATAGAAGACATGTTAAACGTCGACATATGTTTCACCTCAGACTAAAAGAAGAATATAGACGGAACATGTAGAATGAACACGTGAAGCCAAATGACACTTTCAATGTGTGCGTGTGACTCCGATTTCCGTGTACCGATACCACTAACGGCGTGTGCGTAATGTTGCCAGCAAATGAAAAATCTCCAAAAAATCTTAGTGGACATATATGATGGATAATTAATATTTGTTATAGTAAATGTTATCTGCAATTATTTTATATCATTTACACAAATGATTATTATGATATGTGCCTAAAATGGGGAAGTGTTAAAATAAATGAAAACGTGATAAACACTGAGTAAACACACTTTAATTACTAGCTTTCAAAAAAATTCCCATAATTAAAATAATCCTTTTTAAGATGAATGAACAAAGCTCTATTCCAGTGTAAGTACAAGTTACAGTCAACAACAAAAGTTGATTAGCACAAAAATATTTATTATTCTTTTTTACATCCCAATGCATGTGCCACAGCAATGTACTAGTAATGTTAGAATACCCAAGGACAAAGTTAATATATTTCGTGTTTTGTTTATGATTTTGTGATCGGTTTAACAGCTATAGTGATCAACAGATAAGAATTATTGGTTAAGCTACTTTTGTCGTTGACTATACATGAAGTAGATATCAATAGGCGTTAGGTTAAGACTAAGGCCTTTGTAGTGTTAGACTGAAATTAAAATACTGACACAGTAACATAAATAAATTGGATCAGAACACAGGCTGGGAGGTCAGACAGCAGTCAATTCCAAGATTGCCGAAATACCCAAGCCACGCATAGTAAGTAGATCCCGGACACAGATGTGATCGGGAGTTCGGGACTAACGCACGAATGATGATGATGATAATTAGAAACATCGAGCTTGTCAACATTGATGACACTGATTTTTTTTACTCAGTACTTTATAATTCCCATAAATACTGCAAAATATTTTGTGGAAATGATGAAAAAATTATGGCAACTCTGTATAGTATGGCGGAGGTTTTGTGTTCCTAGTTTGTGCAACTAAAATATTTAGAAAAATGTTATGAAATCTAATAAGAAATAGTTAATTACTTATGAAACGATAATCCAGCATTCTTCCTATAAATAGTTGAAGTGTTTTTACACCTTTTCACCACACAATACGGCATATTTATAATATTTTGTTCAACCGTGATCGCACGTGCGTACACACTCGCTGCTCACAAAGGAGTGCGAGCGGAATGGTATCCCATTGCTATATAGTATCCCTTTTGGCGGCTTCACTCGCTAGTTCTATTCGTTCCGTCTATGTTATTCTTTTAGTCTGAGTGTTTCACCTACTCACGAGGCATTATCAAGACTGTCTCAAAGAGAACAGCTCTGTTGATGCAGCATGATATGATATGAAATGAGATAATGTCTTCTATTTAGCGAAATCATTGCAATTATCTAAAAATTCAACATCATATTTTCCATTGTTTTATCATGGACTTTCGCCAGGTAACACCTGACTCCATTCAGTATTTAAATATTTTTGATTTGATTAAAGATTCGATCTCTCGATCAATTAATCTTTGCTATGTGCGAATGTGAGCGAAGCATCTACATTTGGAGGCTGGACAGTTTGGCTTCCGTTTGTCTGTACCTATGTGTGTTCCACATTTTCTATCCGATCTCCAGGAAACTTGACACAAGTGTTCCATAATTTATAACATGATTTTTTTTTATGAAAAGTGTGCGGAAATGGAGGTAAAATGCCCAAATAATGTTTTGAATGTATAACGACGATATCATGATCCCGGTACCCCCTGTGCTCGCGCTTGTGAGGTTGAGATTTCTGTGGTCGAGATGAACCACAAAGACTAAACTTAGGTTACTTTTACAATGAAATCAAAAAGAACGCGGGTGAAGTCGCGGGCGTCCACTATCTACACTACTATTATAAAGAGGGGCGGGGCCCCAAGTGATTAGATACTACGTCCTCGCCGTCCGCCCTGGACCCCAACTTGACCACGGTAACGCAGTGGCAAGTTGGGTGACCGAACGTATTTAGTCTGAACTTGTGATTGGCCAAATTTTTTGCGATTTTCCTGCTATGGATAACATCGAAGATACCTCCGGTCCCGACACTGCCCTTTCACGGGCAGTGTCAACCGACGACATTGCGCACTCAAACTTGATACTGATGCCTATGGATTTGGGGGCTCGCACCGCGCCGCCTAGTTGCAGCGCGATGTCGACGCCCCAAGGAACTGATGCTGCTGGGACTGACGATGGGTCAGCTCCCAGCAGTGTGAAGAAGAAGGGCCGCTCTTCTGGGACGAAGAAGAGGACCCTCGAGGAGAAGGGGGGGCCGCCGCGCGACCGTAGCACCAGCTGCTCCGGGTGGGGGTCCCTCCTCTCCAGTGATTCGGAGGAGGAGGTGCCGGTGAAGACGGTGCGTACGCGTCTAGACGCGTACAGAAGGCGGCCGCCAACTCCTCCTCCGTCCTCGGTCCAACTGTCCCAGCGAAGTCGCCGGGAAATCGGTGGGCCGCCCGCGCGGGAGCTTATGAGCGTTTTTGCCCGCATGAACGCGGCCATGCGGGGCAACAGGAACGTGGCGGGGAGGAAGAAGATTGTGGCTTCACTGGTGGATGAAGCCCAATCTTCCCTCAACAAGCTCCTCGCGCGGAGCGTCACCAAGGAGGAGGCGAGGCTCCGGAAGCAGGTGACGAGCCTGGAGGCGGAGCTCGCTGCTTCCAGGAAGCAGATGGATGACCTGTGGCGGGAGGTCGCTGACTTGACCAAGGTGGTCAAGGCGCCTCCCGGTCCCATGCTGCCGCCTGCTCCTCCGACGGCTGGACCAGCGCCGAAGACGGCGCCACCCACGGCGCCCACCACGGCGCCCACCAAGGCGCCCGCCACGGCGCCAACCACGGCGTCCACCAAGGCGCCCACCAAGGCGCCCACTAAGGCGCCCACCATGGCGCCCACCACGGCGCCCAACACGGCGCCCGGATCGCCGCCACAGCCTGTGCCGACTATGGTACAGGTCCTGACGGCGATCGAGAGGCGCCTCGCGGTCCTGGAGGACCGGGCGTACCGCCCTCCGCTAGCACGTCCCGCGTTCTCATACGCGGCGGCTGTTGGCGGTTCTCCCGCTCCAGGACCAAGCGGCACACCCGCTGTCCACCGCCCCGCTCCGCCCCAGTCCGCTCCAGCGTACCGGTTGCCGGCCGAGACCGCGGCCCAGGCGCGGAAGGCGAAGGGGCGCGGCAAGAAGAGCGGCACCCCTGCCGCCTCCTCTTCCTCTAACGCTCCCGCTGCTCCTTTACATCCCTCCGGACGGGAGGGATGGGAGGTAGTGGGGGCCAAGAAGAGGAAGACGAAGGCCGCCAAGAAAGCGGCCAAGAAAGTGGCCAAAGCCGCCGCGGCGAAGGCGCCGAAGAGGCCCCGCGCTCCTCGCTCCACAGCCGTCGTCCTTACGGTGACGACGGAGGGTGTGGAGAGGGGTGTGGGGTACGCTGATGTCCTGAGGACCGTGAAGTCCTCAGTCAACCTCTCAGCCCTCGATATCCAGGGGGGTCTCCGGTGCAAGACGACACGCACCGGGGCTCGCCTCCTCGAGGTCTCCGGCGCCTCCAGCGGCCCTAAAGCTGACGCCCTAGCAGCGCAGCTTAGGGACGCGCTGGACGCAGAAGCCGTCCGCGTCACCAGGCCCACCAAATGCACTGCATTGCGCATCACGGGTCTGGATGACGCGGCCACGACGGAGGAAGTAATCTCCGCCGTCGTGGAGGCGGGCGGCTGCCCCCGTGACCAGGTGAAGGCGGGAGACATCTCCTTCGGCTCCACTGGTCATGGGATGACAGTCGTCCAGTGCCCCGTCGCGGCGGCACTGAAAGTGACGGACGGACGAAGCCTCCTCGTAGGGGGCTTCCTAAAGGCGCAGGTGCACCTCCTTCGTGCCCGGGAAACCAGATGTTTCCGGTGCATGGTGGTGGGGCACGTCGGAGTGCAGTGCACAGCGGAAGTCACCGTGGGCGATCGGTGCTTCCGCTGCAGCCGGCCCGGTCACAAGGCAAGTGCCTGTGATGCCCCGCCTCGCTGCTTTAGATGCGAGGCGGAGGGCAAAACTGCGGACCACCGGGTCGGCAGCACAACCTGCGCCGCCTCGAGGCCAAAGCCTCGTCCGTCCGCTGAGAGCGGTGGGGGTGCCGCTACTGCACGGCCAGATGTTTCTCGGCGGGATGCTGATATGGACGTCCATTAATGTCTGACGCCCATATCCGCATCCTGCAAGTGAATTTGAACCGCTGCCGCGCTGCTCAGGATCTTCTGTACCAGAGCATCCGGCAGTGGTCCATAAACTTGGCCGTGGTCGCCGAGCCGTACTACGTCCACCCGGGAAGCCCGGTGGACGAGGACGGCTCGGCCTGTTTTATCTTCGGGGGGTCCGCCGCAGACAACTCGCGCCTTGCTATCATTGCAAGGGGCCGCGGGTGTGTTGCGGCGGAATATGATGGGTTGGCAGTCGTGGCCACCTACATCTCGCCGACACTGGACGAGACTCAGTTTGAGCTATGGCTCACTGAGCTCGACGTCGTCTTCGCTGCGTGCCGTCCTCGCCCTGTCCTGCTCCTGGGAGACTTCAACGCCTGGAGTGAGGCGTGGGGCTCCCGGGAAACCAGGGACAAGGGGAGGCTTCTTGAGGACTGGACCAGAACACGTGGTCTGGAGGTCCTCAACCGGGGGAATGTCGCCACCTTCTGGCGGCGGGGGACCAGCTCGGTCGTGGACGTATCGTTCGCGACCTCTGCCCTCGCCGCCCGTATTACTGGCTGGCACGTGGAGGAGGGTGAGGAGACGCACTCGGACCATCGGTACATCCGATTCGATCTCGTCCCCCCACCTGACCTCCCACAGCCGGTAGAAAATCCCCCGGATCCGCGTTGGGCACTTCACCATCTGGATCGGGAGGCTCTCCTGGAGGCATCCATCGTGCAGGCCTGGATTCCGGCACCGGACCGGCCTGCCGATGTGGATGCCGAGGCGGAGTGGTTCAGGAGAGCCATGTCGCAAATCTGTGATGCGGCGATGCCTAGGGTTACACCCAGACCGGCAGGGAAGCAGGTGTACTGGTGGTCGCCGGAGATTGCACAGCTGCGCGCAGCATGCATCTCCGCCCGCCGCCAGTACACCAGGTTTCGCCGGAGGCATCGCCGCCCAGACGACGCGGCAACCCGAGAGGCGGAGCTTTATCAGGCTTACAGGGAGGCTAAAGGTAATCTCCAGGAGACAATAAAGCGGGCCAAGACGGCGGCCCGCGAGGAGCTCCTGGAAACCCTGCAGCAGAACCCATGGGGGCGCCCGTACCTACAGGTCAGGGAGAAACTCCGACCTAGGGCGCCCCCACTGACCCAGAGTCTCCAGCCGCAGCAGCTGGAGCGGGTCATGGGCTCCCTGTTTCCGACGAGCGCGGAGGAGCACGTCCCTCCGCGCATGGCTCCGTCTCTGCCCGACGCGGATAGCATCAGTGAAGACGACGTACCCGAAGTCAGGGTGGGGGAGCTAGGTGCGGCAGTACTCCGGCTTAAACGCCGGAAAATCACTGCCCCCGGACCCGACGGCATTCCTGGCCGTGCATGGGTCCTGGCCCTCGAAGAACTCGGGCCTCGACTGATGGGGCTCTTTAGCGCATGCCTCGAAAGGGGCCAGTTTCCCAAGGTGTGGAGGACGGGGAAGCTGGTCCTGATCCGTAAGGCGGGGCGGCCGGTGGACTCACCGTCCGGATACCGGCCGATCGTGTTGCTTGACGAGGTGTGTAAGCTCTTTGAGCGAATTATCGCGGAACGCCTCGTCGAGCATCTCTCGACGGTGGGGCCAGACTTGGCGGACAACCAGTACGGTTTCCGTCGGGGACGCTCCACCGTGAGCGCGATCATGCGCGTCAAGAGCCTGACGGAGGAAGCAGTCTCGCAGGGCAAGGTGGTGGTGGCGGTGTCTCTTGACATCGCCAACGCGTTCAACACCTTGCCATGGAGCTGCGTTAGGGAGGCGCTCGTGTATCACGAAACGCCTCTCTACCTCCGTCGTATTGTCGGGGCCTATCTCTCGGAGAGGGCCATAGCTTTCCCCAGTTGGCTCGGGCCAGCTCGGCGGGATGTGTCGTGCGGTGTTCCACAGGGGTCGGTCCTGGGGCCGCTTCTGTGGAACATCGGCTACGACTGGGTGCTGCGGGGTGCGTTGCCTGAGGGTGTCGGCGTAACGTGCTACGCCGACGATACCCTCGTCACGGCGCGGGGTGCAACGTACCAGGAGGCAGCACTCAAAGTCACGACGGGTGTTGCTCAAGTCGTAGGTCGGATACGGCGGCTGGGACTGGAGGTGGCCTTGCACAAGTCCGAGGTTCTGTGTTTTCACAGACCTCGGAACGGTCCACCTGAAGGTTCCAGCATAAATGTGGGAGGCGTTAGCATCGGTATCAAGCCCTCGATGAAGTATCTAGGGATCGTACTTGATAGCCGATGGAACTTCGGACCACATTTCCGAAGTTTGGTCCCCAAGGTGACACACGCATCGGTCGCGCTTTCGCGACTGATGCCCAACCTAAAGGGGCCCAACGCTTCCTGCAGGAGACTGTACCTGGGGATCGTGCGGAGTATGGCCCTATACGGGGCTCCCGTATGGGCGGCGCGGTTGACGGCCAATAACTCAACGCTCCTTAACAGACCGTTGAGGACCTTGGCCGTCAAAACAATAAGGGGCTACCGCACGATCTCCGGAGAGGCTGCATGTCTCCTAGCCGGGACCCCTCCATGGGACCTGGAAGCGAGAGCCCTTGCGTCATTGTTCCAATGGCGCAAGGAGGCGCTGGAGCGGGACCACAGGCCTGCGTCTCGAGAAATCGATGACCGGCGGTCCCAACTCCGACAGGATCTCATGGAGTCATGGAGGGTGCGACTTGAGCAACCCAAGTGGGGTGCCACCATCATCGCGGCGGTGAGACCGATCATGGACGATTGGCTGCAGAGGCAGCATGGTGACCTCACGTATCGTGCGACGCAGATCGTTACCGGGCATGGATGCTTCGGTAGCTATCTGTTTCGCATCCATCGTGAGGTCACACCCCGGTGTCAACACTGCGAGGTTTCCGGCGACGACACCGCACTCCACACGTTGGTGGAGTGCTCAGCGTGGGCGAGTCAGCGCCGGGACCTCGTAGTGGGTCTGGGCGTGGATACCCTCTCGCTGGAGACCATGCTTCAAGCCATGGTCTCCAGCGGGAGTAGGTGGAATGCGGCCGTGTCCTTCTGCGAGCAAGTCGTGCTCGCGAAGGAGGCGGCCGAGAGGGAGAGGGAGCGTGCCCTCCCCGCCGAGTTCCGTAGTCAGCGGCGAGGCCGCCGCAGACTCATCTACGCCCAAGACCATCGACCTCCATGATCGGGGCCTGAGGACGGCGGGATCGCCACCTGTCGTCCTTACAGAAGCAGGCTAGAAGGGTTGCGTGCTGCGGGGCCTTTGCCCCATAGCACGCAACCAGATTCACTCACTGACGCGGGATAAAACCCTACCCGCAACGACGCGGGATTCTCATCCCGACCCAACCCCCGCAGAGACCACAGAGGTGGTCAAAGTCCGCCGGGCGCCACTGGAAATACGTTCTGCCTGTAACCAGAGACGCCCGGCAACGGACGTTGGAGCGGCCGCGGCCTTGGTCGCGGAACTAAAAAAAAAAAAAAAAAAAAAAACTATTATAAAGAGTAAAGATTTGTATTTTTTTTATAATGAATAAACTCAAAAACTACTTTGCCGATTTAAAAAATTCACCCTGAGTAACATAGGCTACTTTTTATCCCGGTAATGTGTTCCCACGGGAACCGGGAACGAGTAAATTAAATCACGCGGGCGGAGCTGCGGCGATCAGCTAGTTTTAAATAAAGTTTAGATTACCCATACAAAGTTTTTATCGATGAGCAAAGATACATTCATTACATTTCAATGTCAGGTCGACCCGCAACTTGCTATACGACGCTACGGTGCGCATGAGCAGAAATATACACGCATCGTCAGGGTGGGTCGAGTGCGCAAAAGTCACGCCACTCACCGCTTGCTCCGCGGTCATCGGCCTTGACATTGTACCCGTTTTGTGCACATCTTAGGCAAAGGCCACATAGGCCGCTTTCGGTCCGGTTGCGGCGCTGGAGCGGTGCCGCAACGGCGTTCTACATAGGAACAATCACTCGTTGGACCCGCCCGGACCGTGCGGTATTAGTTTCCGATGACATGCCAGATGACAAGCTGTCACGTTGTATGCGATACCGCACCATGTCGGCCATGGTCCAAAATTTGTTTAAATCTGGGTGCCCAGTAGTTATGCTATGAAAACGATTTGTATTCTATAGGCTTCATACTTTCGGTTGGTATTTATTCATTAAACACATGGGTGAAATTTGGACTAAAAAAGTGTGTGTCAGCTCCGACGCACGACTGGAGTTTACTCCTTAAGTACGAGTATCTAACCATAACAAATTAGAAAGTTGCGCACTAGAGGTGCGCACCAAAAACGTGACACGATTTTCGTTACTTGTTAGTAGGTTTTACCCCTCGGATTTTTCTCATACCGGGCGCCTTATATATGAAAATCGATTCTTAAGGAGTAAACTCCAAAAATTATTTTTCAATTTCTAATTAATCATAGTCTGGCCAGGATTTTTTTAGACACTTGCGATTTGTTTTCTAATAATATATACTTTAATTTATTTAGAATTCTTTCCATTCATTAAACAGATGTATGTAAGTTATTCTTCAGCGTATCTTAGACTATGACTTAGGCTTAGGCTTCAGCCACATAGTCCGTTTTCGATGCGGGTTGGTACCTACTGGAAACCGGTCAGTAAAAATAAAATTATAACAGTGGAAAAGTATAAGTGTTTTAGTGCAATATGTATTGAGCAATTTGCTCAAACATTAATTTTAAATATTTAACAGCAACATATTTTTAAATGTGACCTTCGGTGGACGTCCCTCAGCTATCATATTTCAAATTGCCACTGCATACAGACAATAGATGTTAAAGACGTAACTCAATTAGGTATATTAACACACGTCAATTGGCCATATCTTTATTTTTCTTGTGTATCTACTAAAACAAATGTACTTAATTATCGTTTCCAATAAGGAACACATTTTAAGTGCTGTTAATAATATGTGGCCATTAGCATTGGCTTCTAGCTGGGATTAGTTGCTAATTTTTCTGATATTAAAAACAAAGAGTATGTACCTACCTAATTATAAGCCATAAAAACTTTTAAACTGGTTTAAGTAGCTATAAATGTAAAAAAAATAAAATAAACGCAATGATAAATACTAGTATATACGTATGAGAAGGAATCACTTAACGACAGGTACTTAGTGCTTAATACCAACTAGGATTACTATCGGTCAAGACAAACCATGGGTCAGCCACAAAACAGTTTGTTGGGTAAACGTTGTTCTATTAAAATTCCTTCCAAGCACGACTATTCACCGCAAGATATAGAGAGACAAAGTAACTTGTAGTAGATGTTAGGTTAATGTTTCCATTGAAGGGCAAAACCAAATTCGAAGGCTTTCTGTGACACGAATATTCTGTTGGAACATCATCATAACATAGTAAAACAATGTCGCTTCCGTTCTCTATATTATGCTTAGATCTTTAAAACTACGCAACGGATTTAGATGCGGTTTTCACCAATGGATAGAGTGGTTCTGGAGGAAATGAAATGAAATGATTTATTTATTTTTATAGGTCACTAAATGGCTCTTACAAACGTCAGTAAGTACTTAAAATAAAAAATGTCATTGCTTCTATATTTACATGTAATGCCAGATTCGCAAAGCAATAAGTAGAACCGAGAGAAAGAACCTGGCAATAAAACTCTCGGTCACTCTTTTTCAATAATTTACTCATTTACACATTTTCTTAAGACTAAATGTGGACGAATGTACATTGGTCTCGTGTCAGAATCAAAAAGCGTGTATAATGCATAAAAAAAATTTGTTTGTCACCTAAGTACAAAATATGCTACAATTACGGCATTTTAGGAGGCGGCTGCACCATGCTCAAGCCAGACACTTTTATCATTAAGGTAATCAACTGTCTTATAATATGCTTTTTGACATAAAGTGGTCTTTATAAAGGTTTTAAATTTACTGTCCGGCATACAAAGGACCGATTCAGGCAATTTATTATAAAAGCGTATACCTTCCCCCTTGAAAGAATGACTAACCTTGCTAAGCCGATAACACGGAGGGAGTAGTTTATTTTTATTACGTAGATTTCTGTCTGTAACGTCACTTACTTTAGTATAGCTAGATATATTTTTCCTGACATACAGTATGTTATCAAATACATATTGGGAAGCTACAGTTAAAACATTAATATCTTTAAATAGCTCCCTAAGATAATCTCTCTTACCTAAACAATAAATGGCACGGACTGGCCTCTTTTGTAATATAAAAATTGTTTCTATATCTGCTGCATTTCCCCAAAGTAGTATTCCATAGGACATCAAGCTATGGAAGTAACCAAAGTAAACTAGCCTAGCAGTAGCTACATCTGTCAACTGTCTAATCCGTCTCACAGCATATGCAGCAGAGCTAAGCTTGTTAGCTAAAATGGTGATATGGCCACCCCATTGTAATTTACATCTATTGTTATTCCTAAAAAGGTAGTGTTATTTACAAATTCTAACCTTTGGCTACCCAGTACGACATGGACGTTTGCTTGTCTGACATTGGGCATTGTAAATTTAACGCATTTGGTCTTTTCTGCATTCAACAATAGGTTGTTTGTAGAAAACCAATTTGAAATATCATTTAAAATATTATTAACATTATTCGCATCTGTACTATGCCGATTTACTTTGAATATAAGTGATGTATCATCCGCGAACATTACTATGCCAGCTTGTGCCTCGATCATGCAAGGCAAGTCATTAACATAAACCAAGAAGAGAAAAGGTCCCAGAATTGATCCCTGAGGTACGCCTATTTTGACGTTAGTTCTAGTTCCGTTTGACTTAACGTTGTTCACATTAACAGTCTGCAGCCTATCTGTCAGGTAAGATTCTAATAGTTCTAGGGATTTTTTGTCAAAACCATACCGACGTAACTTTAGCAATAGTGTCTGATGGTCAACACAATCAAATGCTTTAGACAGATCACAGAATACCCCAATGGCATCCTGCGATCCCTCCCATGCGTCGTAAATCAAGCTAACAAGGGTTGCTCCCGCATCGGTGGTAGATTTTCCGCGAGTAAAGCCAAATTGTTGGCTGTGGAAAAGATTGTTGGTCGTTGGTCGTGGAAGGTTTTTAGTATTTTAATTGACATACAGACGAAGCCGCGGGCGTCCGCTAGTAAAATTTAATACATTATTACCAATTGTATTTATGTAAGTTTATATAGATTACATCGACATACATGAATATATATATATATATATATTAATGTCAATCAAAGAATCAATTTCATTTATTCAGTTTAGGCACATAAAGAGCACATATGAATGTCAAAATTTTACAATTCTATGTCAAGCACTATTATAAAAATACTAAATTAAGTACATAAATAACCATTTGAAAATGATTCATTCGCTGGTCCGGTAAGTTGCTTCTACTGAGAAGATACCAGCAAGATGTATATTGATTACATAGAAGACACGAAGGAAATAATAGAACAATAGGTAGATCAGGACTTTTATACACAACGATATCTAGCCTCAACCACCGAATATATAACTCCAATTAAAGCATACAAAAAACTTAATAAGTAGGTACATATGTTAGGACAATTCACAAAACGCCATCTAGTCTCAAACTAAGCAGAGCTTGTGATATGAGTAATAGATAAACTGATATAAATACTTATATACATATTTTTTTATAAATACCTACATAATAATTATTTTATATAAGAAACACCCAGACTTCGATACAAACGTATGTGTCATCACACAAAGTTTGTCCCGACCGAGCTGGGTAGAAACCGAGACTCCGGCGGCGTAACCCTTAAAATTTCGTCTTGTCCATTCGATAACTACTAAGTAATATACTAAAACTATAATGGCTAATCCAGAACTCTGTTAGTTCAGTGACTACGGAACCCTATTTTATGCGTGGGCCGACACGAACTTGGTCGATATGGCCTGTAGGTACTTATTATAATAATGTTACAATACATACACACAACAACTCCGAAGCAAATAGAGCGGATCATTATTTTGACTCGGATATCGGAGCCGAAACTTCGATACGACACTGATCACGCCACCGAAACAGTCAAAAAATATAATCTAAATAGGTATATGGATTAATAGAAGCAGCATCGTATAACATCAACAAACTCCTTCACGAGCCCCATTTTAAAGATAATAAAGAAGTTAAACGATATATAATATATACACCAGAACAAAACGTGCAAAGAATTATTTATTAAGCGGAAAAGGCCGATGTGTCATCCACTTGATTTTCCTCGATCTAAACAAATCTTACTGTTTTCTTATGTTAGGTATATTATTATGAAATTGTTCTAGAATGTTGTGCCAAGCGAAATAAGGCAATATCATTCATCGTCTGGGTCCTATAGATTTTGTATTTACTACCTAGATACTTACATTATGACTGCTTCGGCGTGGTCGGTAGTGCATCCGCTTTCGACACCGGAGTCTCGGATTCGATTCCCGGTCGGAACAAACTTTCTGTGAAGACAGATACGTTTGTACCGAAGTCTGGCTGTTGCCTATGTGTAATATGTACATACAAAAAAAAGTATGTAATAATTTTTTATCAGTTTATCTGGCGACAGCGTATACGATGACCGCGTTGGTCTATGGTTTATCTAGAACTCATATCACAGGCTCTGCTTAGTTTGAGACTAGATGGCGTTGTGTGAATTGTCCTAACATATTAATTTATTTATTATATTTATGAAAGTGTGCATGGATGTCCTATCATCAAGATTGTTGCGGTTTACACGGTTTAAGTTGTCAAGTATTAAACTAAATTCTAAGCGACTTAAAGCGTGTA
Source organism: Nudaria mundana (assembly GCA_963556515.1). NCBI lineage: Eukaryota > Metazoa > Arthropoda > Insecta > Lepidoptera > Erebidae > Nudaria > Nudaria mundana. Next base: position 7,077,290 of record OY748296.1, read on the forward strand.
AACAATTAATTTAGCGCGTAAGGATTATTTATATTTTTCGGTTTAGTGGATTGGCAACAAAGTTAGGAATGTCAAAGTGGTGTTTAGGCGTGATTTTGTGAGTGTGATCATTCACCGAGCCTTTTCCCAACTTAGTTGGGGTCGACTTTCCAGTCTAACTGCGATTCGGTTGGACTTCGACATTTTCCGTAAAGCGACTGCCATCTGACCTAGACAACCCATGGGTAAGCGAGTAGGTGGAACGCGGCTGTGTCCTTCTGCGAGCAAGTCATGCTCGCGAAGGAGGCGGCCGAGAGGGAGAGGGAGCGTACCCTCCCCGCTGAGTTCCGCAATCAGTGGCCAGGGCGCCGCAGACTCATCTACGCCCAGGACCATCGACCTCGATGATCGGAGCCTGAGGACGGCGAGATAGCTACCCGCCGTCCTTACAGAAGCAGGCTTTCTAGCCTGCTTCTGTAAGGATTCACTCACCGACGCGGGATAAAACCCAACCCCAACGAAGCGGGATTTTCATTCCGACCAAACCCCCGAAGAGGCCACAGGGGACCATAGTCCGCCGGGCGCTAGGGGAAATACTTTCTGGTGTCACCAGAGACGCAGCAATGGACATGGAACCGGCCGCGCTCTCGCGGAATTAAAAAAAAATTGGTCACCCATCCTAAGATCGGCCCAACTAGATGTTGCTTATTTAGATGCCTTTTACTAAGATGCCTTTACAATGTGTTAACATTGTCGGTGACCACTAGACCACGAGCCCCTCAGTCTATTTCTGACCAATCATGAATTACGCCTCAATAATTTAAACTAAAATTACGTAGGTATTCCATAATTTACGTTATCGTAATTACCTGTGGTTCCGCAGAAATCTAGTTTCGCGTGCAGGCGCCATTTTCTTAGTAAATGCTCTATAAACGGGGAAACATCATTCATGTCATTATGAATCGTTAACTTGAAGGGTCATTACGTATAATAAAGGGTCGAGTGTGGAACATACTCTAGTCTACGGCTGCTCTTTCTGTTCAATCTATGTATGATGACACGCTAGAGATTCTTGCCTTTTCCTTAATTATGTATAGAAATAACCAAAGTAAATACTTGATAACAAGTAGGTACGTAACGTACTGTATAATTTCGTATCCTATCACCGCGGGGGTAGACAGACCCCTTCGTAGATAGGATATGCGTGATTTCACATGCACCGTCACATGGAACATGGAAGTGACGTTTGCGTGGATTTTGGCATACCACAAGGAAACGCCTCCCTGCCGTTACCTTTACAAAGTAAGCATTAGATGAACGATTCGATTTTTATCAATCTCGTAAAAATGTCTCATAAGTGCGACGTGCAGACTTTTGCTTCTGTAGCGCATCAGGGATGTTCGCAGAAGCTCGGGTGGATTGTTTCTATACAACGGGTGTGGGGCAGCGACAACAGCATCCTGAACATAGTCGCTCAGAGACTTGATAGCCTTCATGTTAACTGTGGCGAATACCTTATCTCTGACGTCATACGTCTATAGATACTACAAGAAGGCGCGCCCAGAACTTTCGAGTACCTGCCATAATATTCCGCCAATAGCTAGATGTACACACGCACTTCAACAAGTAAACAACTCGTAGGTACAACATAAGTATAGGTATTTAAACTTGTTCCTATTGTCTAAGACACACCTACCTAAACCAGTTTTGTATCATCGGGAATATTCTAGTACTATAGGTACTTGTTTTCATTATTATAAAAGCGAATGCATGTCAACAATAAATATTCAATCATCCACATACTGTGTTACTGTAAACGTCCCAATATACACCCCAACAACCACTACACTAGACCATATCGTATTGTAGTGCCATAGCGGGGGGAAATGTGCGTCAATGGGAATGTTTATAATTTATTTTTATTTTAATATTTAATTAATACTAATCTAGACATAAGATTTTACTAACATATATGAGCCTATGTTGCTTTTAAATAAATTATTCATTCATTCATTTTAAGCAAAATTATTTAATTTGGTAGATTCAATATCGGATAGACTCCAGTGATTAAAGTTAACTAATAAATAACTTGTGCTATTACAAACACTATCATAGGAAACTGTTTAACCCGTTCGGTAAAGGCTGGACAATCAGGACAATCCTGTCTAACCACTATTGATATTTTTACCTGTAGTTATGTTAATAACAGCTAATGCCTGCAACAAGTTACATTAATAGATATCAGGCCACGTAGTGACCACACAGGTGGTCAAAGTCCGCCGGGCGCCACTGGAAATACGTTCTGCTTGTAACCAGAGACGCCCGGCAACGGACGTTACAGCGGCCGCGGCCTTGGACCGCGGAATTAAAAAAAATAGATATCAGGCGAAATATTAGTTAATAAGATAGGTAGTTAGTTAGATGTCAAGACAAATCATACCGGTCGAGACCTCCAACCTATCGTCACAGAATAGGGAATAGTACTTACATACAGAACTTGCACTCCGACGTTAATTAAAGCACATGCTTTTGTTTACAGAGAACATAATTCGAACATTAGGGTTGTCAGGAAAGTACCAGCATAATTTGATCAATAATTATGACGTTAATACCTCAATATCAACGCTATGGTCAATGCTTTATCACAAACAAGAGATAACCCTTACTGACTTACAACTTCAAGTTGTCGCTGACGTCACGTAATTTTTGCGATTGTTAGGCGAGTGACATAGGCCTGGCTATGGTGTAGGTATATGTATTGAAAGTTTTTGGTTAAATTAAAACGATAATAATCTGGGAATTACCTACGTGAACTAGAGTAAGTATGAAATATCTCGCTCCCTGCGACAAAAATGTGTGTGGGTATTGTGTCCAATCAACGAGTAAATGAATTGAATCACTTACACGTTGATTTGACACAATACCACACATATTTTTGTCGTTTTAATTGTAAGTTTTTTAGATATCTTGAATTTTTGTTAATAATAAATATACCAACATAAAAACCAAGAACTATGTAGTCGCGATGGAATTTTGATACTTTCTAGACTAAATTACTTACTTTTATTTTATTCTAGAAAGCTTTAGAGAATCTAGAACTTTTGATAGTCTCGTCTCGTTGGAAGTCATTCGCGCGTAAATTCATTGCCATTACCTCGGCGAGTCTGCGACTTGACATTGCAACGGAGATGATTGACCAAGCGAGAGGACATGACAGTTCAACCTGCAGGGCTAGCACAGCTAGCGTCCAGTTCAGTCAAAAAAATGTGTTAGAATATTCTAAGTCGATACTGTTTCGAAACGTGCCATGGGTACAAAATTTTATAGGCAATAAGATTGTATGTTATGTGAGATGAAGTGATCTGCAAAATAATTGTACTTAAAACAGGCCGGTCTTAGGATGGGTGACCATTTCTGAAGACATTGAGACCCCTCCGTGCCTCGGAGAGCACGTTAAGCCGTCGGTCCCGGTTGTCATACTAACATCTATGGCAGTCGTTAGGAGTAGTTGGAGCCCTAAATCAAAAATCCGCCCGGTCTAACTACAGAACTTCGATATCGCCCATGGGTTGTGAAGGTCAGATGGCAGTCGCTTCACGGAAAATATCGAATTTCAGCCGAATCGCAGTTAGACTGGAAAGCCGACCCCAACTGAGTTGGGAAAAGGCTCGGTGAATGATGATGATGACCTAGAATATATATCTAGAAGACATAAATATATATATTCTCTAAAAGAGACTAAGTAGCTGTCTAGCCCGCGGCTTCACCCGCATGGTAAAGTTTTTATAAAAGTAAGTAGATAACAAGATGGTACATTTCAGACAAAGTAAGTACTTACCTATATACAATAACCTTTACATATTTTATTTTAACACGGGAATTAACACGAAATACGGCGTGTACAGGTTTACACCGGCCGTGGTCATAGGCTGACCATCAACAGTGTAACCTGGTCGAAACTTCAGGCAATAAACATTGAGGTATAATGTACTACGTACTAGAGAAGATGCCTCAACTAAATTGATTGTAACACGAGTTAGAGTGCACGCGCTCACTTAGTCTGTCCCGAGCGCTTTCCGGAACGTGACACATTTGAGTATTTTGAGTGCGAAGTTTTTCTTTTAAATATGCCTACGTGTGCATTGAGATACTGTTCTAACAACTCTAGAAACATAAGTAAAAATTAAGGAGTGACCTTTCACCAGTAAGTACAATTAACATTGTCTTTAATGCATGCTTTATTTAATTATATTTTAAATTGTTACTTGTGACGCGTCACAGAGCGGCGACGACCATTTTTAGCAAAATGTCAAAGAGTAAAACATTTTGTGAGCGCAGAGATGACACTATCGACGTATATATTTTTTACCTATTATCACTAATAATATTTTTAATAATGCAATGGTAAGTAAAATATTTAAAAAAAAACGTTTTAAACTTATTTTAAATTTCTTAATAGCACTATTTTTCGCAGGATTAAAAAGACAACAAAACGTCGACAATTGTTTCGCCTCTAAACGAAGCATTATCAAGACTGTTTCAGAGAGAACAGCAAAATTTGTGGTTAGAACATATTTGCTTATAAGTAAACGTGTGCAAATTTCATTATCGCGATGTAGGATTATTTCACAATAACTAACGTGGGTAGAAACCTCAGATCTTGCTAACTAAGTACCCAAAAATAGGTATTCACCAATACAAGACTTTATCTTATTAATTTTCAACTTCAACCAAATGACACATACAAACCAACAACCAACTAATGTGTCTGTCTGTTTACAACCAGATTAAGTAAGGGAGACGTGTGAAAATCTATTTGTTCATTGAGTAAGGTGTCCGCATCTCTTCTAACTATTTCTAGCCTTTCCCAAACACTCAGCTTGAACCCTTTCTCACATAAACGTAAAACTTTAAAGGTGTTACTATTGTTCAAGAGGTGACCAGTGTCAAGGCGGTGCTTCGCGAAGAGGGACTTCTCAGGACAACCGTTGCGGAACGCCGCCAAATGCTCCTTATATCTGATCTCAAAGGACCTGCCCGTCTTTTATTTTTAATAATGTTGATATTTTTTATTATTATTTGGATTTAAAGGTGTTATAAAATATAGGTGATAGTAAATAAATATTTTATTTGATTTGATTTCTTTTAATTATCTCTATATATTTAATACGGTATTTGTCTGTCCGTCCGTCGCGTTTTTCAATTATAATTCATAATACATACATTTGCATGAAATATTAAAATATTCTTTTTTTTTTCTTTTTTTTTTATATTTGAGGCGATACAAAGTTCGCCGTGATAACTAGTATAAACTGCCACTCGACGATATCAACATTGTATAATGCTACACCTAATAATAAAATTTCATTAATCATTTAGGTATAATACTTAATCTGTTCTGAGTTCGGCAGATTACTTATTCTATGTAAGCGTACGCTATTAATAGAACTTTGAACAACCAATAGACGCTCGGGAAAACTGTCGCAAAAAACAATGCAGCGCTGCGTTGTGTTTGCGTGCACGCTGCGTGCACGCTGCGTGTTTATTATTTTATTAGTTTGTCAAAGTTAATCAGACGGTCAAATTATTGCTGCAGCGCTGTTTAGTTTTAACTTTTAACAAAACGGAGCACAGATTTTGTTCACGATGGCTTCTCTAGTACGTAGTACATTATACCTCAATGGCAATAAAAGGTATGTACCTCATATCTCAGACTGTTCCTCATTTTCTCCAAATGTGGTACCTAATTACCAATGTACTTAAATATTTTTAGTATATAATTATGTAAATTGTAATTCTTATTGTAAATAAATCTATATCGGTACCTACAAAAAAAAATACCATTAGTGGCGGGAAATTACCTACATGACTCTACCACCTACAGCAGATTTTTTTAACCACCATACACATAGTATCAATAAGAGCAAAAACTATCTAAGCTACGTTTAGTTAAAACGGTGTAGTTAGGTAAATCCCAGAATGAATAACGAAGTAAATTTTCGATATATTTATTACTCAGTTATGCGCAAATTGTTATTTTTTTATATTGGGTTCGCCAAATTGACGCCGCCTGTCTGGTGGTAAGTCGTGACGACGTCTAGCGATTGTGGACGACTCTCATAGTATACAATACTAGGTATAGAAAGTGGCCCTAGTGATGTGCCTCTTCTTGTCCCGCTTGAAGAACCCAAGATTACCTATATGTGGGAGCAAACACGTGCACAGGCAGGGCGTTAGGCAGTCTTAGATGAAAATTAGGACATAAATAAACAATTTTCTGAATTACAACACAGTTGTTTCCCAGAAAGGTTTGTGCAGAGGCCTATTATACCACCCCTTTTTGCTAGTAACTTAGGTGGTCTCACGTAATAGGTAAGGGGTGAGCCTATTATTGCCGTTAATTGGGCACTCTAACTTGATAAAATCACAGAATAATACTAAGTAGATACTACCACAGATATAAGAATACTATACTAGTACAGATGAACCATCTAAGCACTAACACATAGAAGGAATTGGCGACGTTTTAACCCCCTGCCATTAATTTTTTTGATATTTTCAAATGTACAGAATTTTCACTTCTACAGATATATTATAAGTATAGATATAGATATAGATAACTGTTGAGCGATATTGTATCTTAAGATAAAATATTATAGTATCTTAGCCGTGTGCAGCGCCCCTAAGTGAACTCCACTGCGGGTGACGTAACCTACGACAAACTTATTACAGTAATCGGGTCTAGGGATCGAACCGCAAAATTAAGTTTGTTTTTTATTGTATATACTTTTCCGGGATAATAAGTACCCAGCGTGGTGCCCAGGATATTAAAGAATAATTATACCAAGTTTCATCGTAATCGACGACCGATGAATTACGGAATCCGGGGGCCGGCCTTGAATTTCGTCAATTCTTACTTAAGTGATAGGGTCCAGAAAGTAGTGATCAATGGTAAACAGTCACCTGGTTCTCCTGTAGCAATGGGGGTACCGCAGGGTTAAATTTTGGGACCTTTTTTTTTCTAGTATATATTAATGATCTCCCTCACCTCATAAGAGACGACCACGAGGTAGTTTTGTTTGCTGATGACACTTCTTGAATATTTAAAGTTAAACGTGGACAGCGCGAACTTGACGATGTAAACATTGCCCTCTCTAGGATAGTCCACTGGTTTTGTGCTAATAATTTATTATTAAATGAAAATAAAACTAAATGTGTAAGATTCACCTTACCTAATGTAAGACTTGTTAAAACCAGTGTTAAGGTTAGGGATGATATAATAGAATTGGTCGATGACACTGTCTTTCTGGGCATAACGTTAGACTCCAAATTGCAATAGGGGCCTCATATCGGGAAAATTTCGGCCAGGCTTAGTTCAGCAGCCTATGCTGTCAAAAAGATCCGACAACTTACAGACATTAAAACGGCGCGTCTTGTCTACTTCAGCTACTTCCACAGTATCATGACATATGGCATACTACTGTGGGGTAACGCTGCCGATATTGAATGCATCTTTGTGTTGCAGAAGAGGGCTATCCGGACTATCTATGGAATGGGGTCTCGGGAGTCATTAAGAGATAAGTTTAAGCATATTAACATCCTTACAGTGTATTCACAGTATATTTATGAAATTTTATTGTATACCCACAAGAACAAAAGTAAATTTGTGAAAAATAGTGATAATCATAATCTAAACTTAAGAAATAAGGATAAACTGGCTGTTCCTAAATTTAGGCTTCATAAAGTGAGTAATTCTTTTGCGGGGAACTTTATTCGAATGTACAATACATTGCCAACCGAAATAGCAAATTTATCTGTCAATAAATTTAAAAAACTAATAAAAAGTAAATTGTGCCATAAAGCTTATTATAGTATTAATGATTTCTTAGATGACAAGGCGGCCTGGTTGTAACAACGTAACGAATTGCTCCTTTCTAAATAACTCTGTATTAGATTACAGATGAAATATTTTGAAAAAAGCCGAGCTGAGTTTCTTGAGGGCTCTTCTCAGTCTCGTTGCATTTTGGAACCCTCGGTAGAGTCACACCAACTTCTGACGAATCTAAATAATTTTCTGAAAATTTCAAAGATAATAAACGTTATTTTATTTTATTTTATTTTATTTCGAACCGGTAGTTTTTGCGTGAGGCCTGAACAAACAGACAGACAGACAAAAATTTTATAAATCACATTTTTGGTTTCGGTGTCGGTCTAGTAACACCCCCTGCCATTAATTTTTTTAATTGCCATTAAGTATTTTCAATGTACAGAATTTTCACTTCTACAGATTTATTATAAGTATAGAAGATAGGTACAGTATGTGGCGAAAACTGTGCATATAAAATATCTCTGCTCACGCCCTTGGAAAAATAAAGCACGTCAAAAAATTGACTCAACAACCCGACCGACTTCAAATTACCGAAATGGGACCAAAATGAAATAGGACCACTTGGGAATTAGACCCTTTTAATTAAAAAAATAATTTTCTAAATCTGTTCTCCCAGTCAAAAGATATGAGGTAACAAACACCTTCACTCCTCCTTTTTTGGAATTCGGTTGAAAATAGGCTACCTCTATATCCTTCCGCCGGGCGCCACTGGAAATACGTTCTGCTTGTAACCAGAGACGCCCGGCAACGGACGTTAGAGCGGCCGTGGCCTTGGACCGCGGAATTAAAAAAAAAACCTCTATATCCTACTAATATTACAAATGCGAAAGTTTGTATGTATGGATGTTGTTACTCTTTCACGTAAAAACTACTGAACGGATTTTGATGAAACTTTACAATAATATAGCTTATACATCAGAATAACACATAGGCTACAATTTATAAAGATATTGTGTGAATTGTTCAAAATATGACGCGGCGCGACGGGAAAGGGAAAAAATCCAAATCACCACGCGAACGAAGTCACGGGCGACCACTAGTAATTAATAAAATGTTAAGTACAAATCGTGTAATTAATATTATATATATTATATTATATAATATATTATTATATTATAATAATAATTAATTTAAGCAAATTAAGCCGGTAACTGATGAGACTAATTAGGAATGAATGACGCAGCGAGTTAAAATTAAGAGTAGGCGATAAATAAAATTAATAATTAATAAAACAGGGCAATGTATTTTATTTATTACTTTTGTCTGCCTTTTTATCTGTCCATACTAGTCTATTCTTGCAGTTTTTACAGACAGAATAAGGACACTAAGCTCGAACTGCTAAGATTATTATTAGTTGTAGGTATGTATGTAACATCTGTCCTGGCTTTGGATATATGGTTTAAATTACAGAGTAGTTATGGATTTTCTATAGTACCCGGCAACGGCAATAGGCTTGCCCATATTAGGTACGTGGGATCAACAAATTACTGGCAATTTGTGGGTGTATAATGCACCTCTGCTTACCCTGTTTATATGTATGTGTGCAAATTGACTTTGTTTCCTCTAAATCGGCTAAAACGAAAAGAACACCGTCAATCAATAAGTCATTCCACGCGGGCAGAGCCGAGAGCGTCACTTAGTATGTAAGTCAACCAAAAAAGTACATGAACGAAACGCACAACGCGCGAACAACTCAAACTCGGCATCTAGGCACTCGACAGTGGCACGCGCTCGACACGGTCGACACCGACACGGACAATATAGGTAGCTACCTACCTAGCCAGTAATTTCCACGAACTTTTATGTTTGTCAGAACAGCCACGTCTGTTGATCGGTCGTGCGGCAGATGAGGTTGGTTTGGAAAGTAGGTACCTTCCCTGAGAGCTACCCCTAGCTACTTTTACTTTAGCTACCTAACCTACCAAGGCTAAGTAGTTACATATTTGTAAACCTTCAAAATCGGTGTAGTATGTGGCGAAAACTGGGCATATATATCTCTGCTTACGCCCTTGGAAAAATAAAGCACGTCAAAAATTGACTCAACAACTCGACCGACTTCAAATTACCGAAATGGGACCAAATAATTGTCAGAATGGGACCAAATTGAAATAGGACCATACGGGAATTAGTCCCTTTCAATTAAAAAAATAATTTTCAAAATCCGTTCACCCAGTCCAAATATATGAGGTATCAAACACATTAACTCCTCCTTTTTTGGAAGTCGGTTGAAAACAGGCTACCTCTATATAATTATAATAATATAGCAGTCACACTGGAGCGATGAAAGAGGCCTTTTTAGGGCTAAAACTACAAGAAACATTCACTATAAAATTTTATATTAATACCGAATTATTTCCCCGTTTGTGTTGTATTACAGTATTTCACCATTAGATTAAATTCCATAAATAGCGTAGGTGCATGACATTGGATATAATATTTAACATACTGCAAACATCAAAGATGATCCGGGTTTTTATTCAAGACAAATATGTAGGTATTTCATTATTGTTTTTATTATTAAGTTGCTTCAAAATAAATATAAATAGGTATCAATAGGTGAAGATGTATATCTATATTATAATAATATTATCCTATTGTGCAAAAGTTACGTAACCAGAGGGCTTATTCAATTTTAATATCAGCGACATCTATCTGTGCCAGCCAAATTTATAGCAGTACTTATTCTAGCCGACACGTGCACCGTGGCGCTGTACTGACATTTTATTAAAAAAACTTAAATTGGAGTTTTAAAGACCCGAAAACTACTTATTTAATCGTAGAAAAACTTTTAAAATATAGATATATTATCCTAGAATGGAATTCCTGACTAAAACGAAAGATATTGTTTAAATATTATGAACGATTACCCGTAACGCCACCTAGTTTAAAATAATTCAACTAACACGACAGGCCCAAAAAAATTGTTCCTGATAGACTACCAATGATACTACCTACGTATATGTATTGTAAACTAGCGGACGCCCGCTTGACAAATCATATACACAAAAACCTTCCTCGAGAACCACTATATCTATTGGTGAAAACCTCATCAAAATCCATTGCGTAGTTTTAAAGATCTACGCATAAATAGTAATAAAGACGGAAGCGATTTTGTTTTATACCATGTTATGATCTGAACTAAAGAAATACTAGGCGTCTGAGACCCATAACATTGGTACAAATTTTTCCTTTATTCATCAAATCTGATGTGGTACGAGTCACGATGTTTTTACGATTACAACTATTATTACCTACTTCCGAGATGTTTCCTTGTCTTATTTGTTATTAGTTTTAGTAATGGCTAACGTGATTCGTGTAATTGCTAGTTAACATATTTTCCAGATTATTCAATTAAAACGCTCTGTGTTATGTAAAGTACTTACCTACCAAGTAAGCAATTTCAAACATTACAATGTACCTAAATACTCCTTAATACGCGATAGCTAAAGCACAGATTATGTAGCCTTTTTTTTGAAACTCACTGCCCCAGGCTCAGCCGCTCCTACGTCAATTATCGGGCGTCTCTGGTACCAGGAGGTATTTCCAGTGGCACCCGTGGACTTTGGTCACCTGTGTGGCCTCTTCGGGGGTGTGGTCGGGATGAAAATCCTGCGTCGTTGGGGTAGGGTTTTATCTGTATTTTATATGTATATGTAAACCCAGATCATGGAGGTCGATGCTCCTAAAATAAATTGGTCATCAGACAAGGAATTACAGAAAGAGCTAGATTATAAAAATCGTATTAACTTCACGATCCTACAAAGGAGTTGATAGAAAAATATCAAACTGCGCGGTCCAAAAATGAGGCTAAAGTGCGGTTTGCTTTAGCAGTGGATTTGAATTTGAAACAGTTTTCAAACCCTTTACCTATACACATCTTTGTAATCTTATTATATTATTTAATGTATCTCAGTATTCTCAGTCGTATAAAACAACTTCGGAAGCCGGAAACTACGTAAGAATCCGATCTGCCTGGCACCATAACTATTCTGTCCGTTTCCATATTATGCAAGTGTAAGCGCTTTGCGATGGGAATAAATGTTTTCTTAATATAGTTCGATTTGAATTTGAATTTCAAATGAGGAAGTTTTTATTAAGGTGGGTTTAGACCAAACGAACAACGAGCTAGAGCGAGAACAATAGCAGTCGTTCGTGATATTTTAGTGTAAACGAAAACTAAGACCAACGAGCAAGAACGAGAACCGAGAACTAGAATTCTCGTAGATTTAGACCAGCCGAACAAAAGCTCATCCATCATACAGGTTGCCAAGTATAACTTGGCGTTCCGATGGAGGCGCCGTATCACATTGAAAAACGTCAAAAACGAGATTTCAGAACAATAAATTCATACAAATACATTAGTTCTATTTTTGCCACGCGTTCACTTAAACTTATAGGCTCATTGTTCATCATTTCGAGAGTCAGTGTCAAGCAAGAACGCTCTAAGATAGTGTTCGCGTGCTATGCGTTTACTTCAAGCGAACTAACATTCATAGAAATCTATGAAAGAATCTATGGGAGCAGAGATAGAACAGTGAAGGAATTAAAATTTTACGTAGCAAGGATAGAATGAGCATTCGCTCGTTTGGTCTAAACCCACCTTTAAATGCTGTCTATATTGCGAGGTGGTAGAGATTTAAAAAGATGGCTGCGTAAAATGGTCTCTAGCTAGAGTCCAAGAAGTTGCTATGGCCACAAGAACTCTTAAATCGCTTTCCACCACCAATGAACTTGGGTTGTAAGTCATTTAAATAAACTTTTAAGTATTACATCATTCATGCAAAAACTGCTCAATTACGACTGAGTTCAATGTTAAATTGAACAAGTCAATTAAGCTGGAACGCAGGAAATATTCTGTACTCCTAGACTGCGTGTGATTATGTCTCATTCGCGATTAGCACCGGAAAGAATGGTCGCATTAGGCAAACAGTTTGCTTGTGACTCAGCGACAGCGTCAAATATCAATTAGGGTTGTCTATTGTTTGCCTGAAGATTATATACCATAATCATCATTTTCCCAAATTTCTTTTCAAACTTAGATACCATAAGTACGAGTGCGATACGTATTGTTTTTCATATTTTTAATTGCCATAATAATTATTAGACATAATATTTAAACGCCACAATAATCATTACACATGATATTTAAGCGCCATAATAAATTGTTTTCGAATCTCCTTCCAAGCTATGCATTTGCTCGTGATATTTCTACAAGCGCTCTAAAATGATTTACAAACCCGTTATAAATACATTGGTGGGTAGACAAAACATTTGTAGGCGATTTAATTCTAATACCTACCTACTTATTAGCTTACTGGCACATCGCCGGCCGCTGCCGAGGCACGCTCGCTTTGCTCGCTCGGCTCGTGCATTGTCCTTCATGTTCTAACCTAACCTAAACCTCAATGTCGATGGCAAATGATGTTATGGCATCTGATAATTAGGGCTATGATTATCGGCCGGGCGCCACTGGGTAAATACCACCGCAACTACCAGAGGCGTCCGGCAATGGACGCAGTACGGCCACGTCAAGGCGCGGCAACTTAAAAAAAGGGCTATGATTATGACAAATGATTGAGGGATTTCGCCGGCCGCTGCCGCGGCACGCTCGCTTCGCTCGCTCGGCTCGTGGGTTGTATTTCATGTTCTAACATAACCTAAACCTCACTGATGTTTTGACATGTGATAAGTAGGGCATGTGATAATTATGGCATGAGATAATTAGGGCATGTGATAATTAGTGTTTGTGATAATTAGGACATGTGATAATTAGGGCATGTGATAATTAGGGCATGTGATAATTAGGGCATGTGATAATTAGGGCTTACAATGATTATAACAAGGGATATTATGGTAAGAGACTTTATGGGAAACAAAGCTTCTAGCACGTGACTAGCGACGATAGCAACTAAGAGTAGCAAATGAATATTATGCCATATAATATTATGTCTGTTGACTATTATGGCAAATAAAATTCGGGCAAACGGCGGTACCATCAATTAGTATAGTTTACTTATGTCTGTAAATCAAAAACATTTTACATATATACACAGATAACTCAAATAAACAAATAGTTGGCTCAATGAACGATGAGAGACTAATGCGTAACCAAGTCTTCTGGTAGAATCCAAAATTGTCTTGTAATTAACTAAGCAAACTCTAATAAGATAGAAGAATAAGAAGTTATTCTTCTATCTTATTAAAGTTTGCTTGAGACATTGGGCGTTTTCACATTGCACGATAACGACACACGATATCGTAAGTAGCAGCAGTAACTTTAAGCTAAAAATGTAAATTGTGACGGTGAACGTGACGGTATCCGATATACTCACATCTTCGTCAGGTTAATACGTCTCTCAAGCAAGACTGCAGCAAAAAGGATTCGTTGAAAAGTTGTCTGGTTGGTTACCAACAAGGCTATAGCTTGATTTGCTTTTTACCCGGCTGCGATTAGTGACAGTTCAATCCATCAGGTTCTGGAATCTAATCATCATCTAAATCTGTCTGCCCCGACAAGCGCCGGCGCCACTCGTAAACCGATCGCCTAAGTAGGTAACATTAACGGTGATTTGTCCGTTAACGGTTAAACTAGAAGACTAATTGTACTAGTTTAATTTGAAACGTTAAAAACCAGTCAAGTGCGAGTCGGACTTGCGCACGATGGGTTTCGTACCTTTATCTACAGAAACGGTAAAAAATCTAGTCTATTAAGTATAGGTTGACCGCCATACAATTTATATTTACATTAAATATTGAGTGGAGAGTAGAGTATTGAATTATTTCAACCGTCTACCAGTTGCCGTTATCAATTAAGAGCAAAATAAATTATTTTAGTTTTGGTAAATATTCTTCTTCTTTTTTTATTTTTTTAAATATTAATTTAAGTAAAGTAACAATGCGATAAACAAATAAACAAAACTTTTCTGAACCAAAATATGTTGATTGGAAATACAATTGTTTGAAATTTTCGTAGTTAAGGCATCTTTATAAAAGCTCGGTTTTTGGGCGTTATTAACGATACCATGTTTTTTAACGCCGACTTACGAAAGTGGCAATTTAGACGCAGAAAACATGTTCCTGGAGGATAAATATGTAATAAAACAAATCAGTTACATATTAATTTCTTTATTACAAACTAAAAAAACATAGAAACTTAAAATTTAACAAAAAAAAATCTAAAATCGTCAAGTAGTAAAACTTCACAATATTCTGTTAATAATGATCTAAACAAAACTTTTTGGTTAAATATGAACATTTACCTAAAATTACACGTAAGGTACGTGCAAGCTTGTCTTAACAAAAAATAAACCATAAATTTTCTCCTACTTTGGGCTATTATTGGGTTATTAAACAGAAAAGGGCAATTGCGCCCACAGGGGTGAGTCGGCCACTTTGCACAGCTTTAATTGCACCTCCAAGTCCATCTTCTGTCCACGAGTCGCTTTTTTTTCTTTTACTCGACGGCGGCATTACAGATCCTAAGCAATGAAACAGTTCATAGTTCCAGGCTTCAGCTGTCCCTTACACCAAGTATGTAGAAAACAAATTTTGTATTGGTTAAAGTTTTAGTGTAAATGGTTACCCAAAGAAATGACAGTGTACTGAGCGACGCTCTTACGCTATATTATTTAAAACATACCACATAAAAATTTAAGTAAATATTAAAAATAAAGTATTTGTTTTTCAAAATAATACTTCCAGTCGGTTCTATTAACGAAACTGAGTCCAAAATATTATTTCCAAAACGACTTGACCGACATAATTCGCCGTGTAAATGGTTGGGCCAATAATGCCCACGAAGGGTAATAACGCCCAACGATGATAATAATAGCTGGCGGTATTACCAGATTGGGCGCTGTTGACTGTTTCTCTTTTTTTTCACTAAATTATGAACCTTGCCTTATAAATCATAGTGTAACATTAAGAATAATCACTAACTACACCACGAATACTATAATATGAAAGAATAAATATAAGAAAATAATTAAAAACTTACCATTTCTTCGGAGCAATTTTTATAACAGCGACGGTCACGAGCGATACTCTTGAAACGCGGCGCGTCATTGGCAAGATGGTGGCTTGAGAAATTCGCTTTTACGCTAGACGCGTTCCTATTGGTGTTAACTATGTGTGCCTGCGCTGTGACGGTGCGCATTTGAATTAAAGTACGTTTTGTAGGTTTTGGGCGGTATTAGAATGCGGGCGGTAAATGCCATACCTACGTTATTTCAACGGCACCGCCCGTGTGATACATAGTACTCAAATCTATACTTATAATAAATATGTAGAAGTGAAAATTCTGTACCTACATTGAAAATATCAAAAAATTAAAGGGCAGTGTTACTAGACCGACACCGAACCCAAAAATGTGATTAAAAATTTTTTTGTCTTTGTTGTTTGTCGTAGGTTACGTCACCCGCAGTGGAGTTCACTAAGTGGCGCTGCACACGGCTAAGATACTATAATATTTTATCTTAAGATGCAATATCGCTCAACAGCTTTACATAATAAATCAGTAACTGATGATCAAGAAAGCTATAACACGCAGGCGGAGCTGCGGGCAACAGCTAGTAGGTATAATATAAAATAAAGTACCCAGTATTTATCTAAAGCCTAACAAAAGCTAAGAACAGTTTACAAGCGTAGTATTTACGATAAAGACAGCATAAGAGGCATGAAATAAATTATGGACGGTATAACTACTTTATTTTTATGTAAATTTGACTGAGACCGAAATAAAAACGGTTATTAGTTCCATAAAAGATTTGAAAATGTTATGGAGCGTTTTGTTAACGCGAGGCCACTGACGAGGAAATAGCTTGTGTGTTTCTGTTGAGGGAAATAATTTAAATTAGCAGAGGACGTACAGTACACGAGACGGTTTTATGGAGGCAAATTATTGTTTACTTAAGATGTTATGAAGGCATAGTTCAAAGGAAACTACTTTTGAGTTTCTTGGACATTTGCGTTCAAGTAAACAGTTTAAAAATGTAGGTAAATTTGTTCTGTTTATAGCTTTCAGGCCATATCTTCAGACAAATTATATAGTTAGTGCCGGTTTTGAGCAGGAGCGCAGAGGTATTGATTGACTGCCTCGGTGCCTCGTAGTAGGTTCAACGTACGACATGCGTTATACTGCTACCTCACAGGTCCTGTGTTCGACCTTGGGTCGTTTAGGAGGAGTTTAGGTGTTTCTCTATGTACTGTTTACATGCTGAATTACTTCGTATGTTGGAAATTAGTCATTTTTTTATACTGACCAGTAGAAGTCTGGACAAGTTTTGGGTTGTAAGTTACAAAGCAAATGTTTCCAGACTACATCTGCCACGAATTAAAGTAACAAGTATTGCCATTATTACGAACTGTAAGTAAAGGATCTCACAAATGTAATGTTAAGATTGAAAGCTGTATTATAATAACAATGACACTTACAATTATTTTCAATTACAAGATGTTTCATACCAACCACGTGAATTTTTACAAAGTCAAAGGCGTGACGAATCTCAGACTGTCGCCGAGATGATAATAATTCTACATCTAAATAATAATGGTAATTTCGTCTATTTATGACAGTGACTATGCTAGTGACGTTAATACCGGTAAAATCTGTCAAATGGACATTTGTACATGTCTGACTGACGTAAGTGACACAGTTGTTAAGTGTAACATGGTTCTGCATGGTACGTATTCTTGTTTTCAGCAGGTTTTTGCCCCCAACACATTCGCTTTGGTACTATTATTTATTTACTAGTTGATATTATCTACATCTACACTACTATTATAAAAAGGAAAGATTTGTATTTTTGTGTGTATGTTTGTTATGAATAAACTCAAAAACTACTGTGCCGATTTCAAAAATTCTTTCACCATTGGAAAGCTACATTCACCCTGAGTAACATAGGCTACTTTTTATCCCGGTAATGTGTTCCCACGGGAACCGGGAACGAGTAAACTCAATCACGCGTGTGGAGCGGTGGCGATCAGCTAGTTATTTATACACCAGGTACTGCCCTCGATATCGTCTGCGCAAGATAAAGTTTCTAGTGTCCTATTTACGTCCCAACTTTTTTAACATAAAAACCAACATTTACCACGATTAGTTCCGCGGTTCAGGTGTGACCGATGATAGGAAATAATAGATATATAACGGCTATCGCGGACTTTTTTGTATTATCTACTATTTAAGAGATGCATTTTTACCTTAAATTCGTAAGAACCCTAACGGTGTGCTTACACGGGCAATAAAAAAGGTCAATTGTGAGCAAAGATGGTTTATTACTAGATACGGGATACGTACATACGAGGTAGAAAGAGAAATTAAGTAAATTTCCAAGTCCACTAGATTTTCGGCGACCTATGGAATTTAAGAAGCAGATGCAATACCTATTTCCGATATGATTGCCACATACTGCTGAATATTGCTCCATTTACTTTACTCTAGATAGCGATCTGAGTACGATATTTTCGCAAAGTTGCGTTAAAATCTGTTCAAAAGTTTTCGCGTGAAAGGACAAACATCTAACCAATTATCTATAGGTACACCCATACAATCTTTTGCATTTATAATTTACTAGCAGACGTCCACAACTTAGCCCGTGACAAATTATATACCTAAACCTTCCTCGAGAAGCACTTAATCCATTAGTGAAAGCAGCACTAAAATCGGTGGAGTAGTTTTTGAGTTTAACGCGAACAGACACACAGACGCGGCGAAGGACTTTGTTTTATAATATGTAGTGTAAGAGTACTATTATAGAAAAATAATGTCGACAAATGATGACGTCCCGCAGCCGACCGTGAATGACATTTTTTATTTTTTTTTCTTTGCATAAGTCACAATCCGACGACGATAATAAAATTAAAGATTCCTTTCCAACCTTCAGTGATTGCACTA
Organism: Nudaria mundana; assembly: GCA_963556515.1. NCBI lineage: Eukaryota > Metazoa > Arthropoda > Insecta > Lepidoptera > Erebidae > Nudaria > Nudaria mundana. Next base: position 7,096,051 of record OY748296.1, read on the forward strand.
TGACGACGCGATTAATTGTATTGCTGTTGTAAACAAAAGTTCTTCTTCCCTTGAACTCTTATGCCAGAGCTATTTAGACCACAGAACAGGGAACAGGGAGAAGGGCCCTGTGGCCAAGGCAGGCGCGCCGCTCAACACATAAATAGCAGTATCCCAAGTCTCTGTGTCAACCATATGTTTATTTTCACCGGTAAGTACTAAAACCTTAAAATACCATGATATTTGTAATTATTACAATTGTATTATGTAGTTTGTAGACAAAAACGACGACGACATCGCAAGCAGAATGTAAAATTACACATGTCTTGCTTGTAGTGGAGTTTATGAGTGGGAGAAAATCGGCGACACGCTTTGTAGAACAATTCAAAACTATTTTCTTTTTAACCTCTGCTAAGTTCTGTGATTAAGGCCGATACCTCACCGAGACGCCATGGCGACGTGGCCAGCGACGTCGTAACATAGGTAGTGCGGCTGTGGGAATTTAAAGAATTATTAATGTTAATTACGTAAGTACTTAACACAAATTAATAGCTTAGGTAGTTTAAAATGTAAATGTTTAGTATAAAATGCTGATATCCGTGCATTAGGCCGATACCTCACCGAGACGCCATGGCGACGTGGCCAGCGACGTCGCCAACTAGTTCTCATTGAGATATATGACGGCTAACTCACTTGGCGACCGACTGGCGACGTTGCCAGTCGGTCGCCAAGTGAGTTAGCCGTCATATACTTATTATTACTTCATATACTTTGGGTGCAAAGGGGCTCTACCAACATCTATAGGGCCCCAGCGACCTCACCTGCTAGTGGCGCACCTGCTGATAAACGGACGAGGCTCGTTAATTTACGGTACCTATGGAGTGGCTTCGGCCCCTACGTGGGTACCAGGTGGTACAACAGTGTTGGTCCGGGGGGGTACCACCGTGCAGCTGTGCTAAAGCCCCCCAAGTAACCCAGCCCAGGCTGGGTTGCGTTAGGGGTTCAGCAGCTGCACCGCCGGGCCCGGGGCGATGTATGGTGCAGCAGGCATGGGACCAGTGGGGGCGAAACGGAGTCTAGTGTGGGTGGTGTGGGTCGATTCGCCGGCCAGGGAGACCCTTAGCAACGGCGTTGCCGCGGCCGCCCGCAACACAGTCATGGGGCCCGCCTGGGGCCAACCACCCCAGGAGGCTGCCCCACATGTTGCGCATAATCCTGATGTGGGATCGCCGCTCCGGGTGGTAACCGGTGTGGGGTAGCGGCGGCCTTGCATCAGGGGGGTTTGGGAGCCCTTCCGTCCGGCGGGTCGGCTCCGACCTAACCACACGGTTCTAGACAAAGCTAGCCCCTGCGCTTTGTCACTTACTGCTGCACCAAATGTCGCCCTGTCTTCACGCTTCTTCTTCAAAATCTACAATGGCAGTGCAACAAAAAAGAAATAAACGTTACACAGCGGCCCTAGGAAACCCCACAACTTCACATTTCGAGGTGGAGTTCACTAACGTCCGTGGACTCCATGCGAACCTCGATACCGTCCACCACCACCTTGAGACGGCACGGCCCGCTGTGATGTTCCTCACGGAGACACAAATACGCCGCCCTGACGACACGTCTTACCTGTGTTACCCCGGCTATGTCATCGAGGAACAATTTCGAGACAAAGCCGGGGTGTGCGTGTTCGTTAGGGCGGATGTTTGCTGCCGCCGGTTGCGCTGCCTAGAGAACCCCTCCAATTCCGTCCTTTGGCTGCACGTAGACCATGGCTCTATGAGCCAGATCTACGTGTGCGTCTACCGATCCCACACAGGGGATTCTGAGACAACAAAGCTCTTCCAGTACCTCAGCGAGACGGCTGATGAAGCGCAGGTGCGGTTCCCGAACGCTGACCTAGTGTTTCTGGGGGACTTCAATGGCCATCACATTGAATGGCTGGGGTCCCTCAAGACTGATCATGCGGGTAGAGCCGCCCATGCGTTCGCTCTCTCCCACGGTCTGACCCAGATGGTATGCGGGATCACCCGGATACCAGACAGGTCAGATCACGCGCCCGCTCTGCTGGATCTACTGCTGACGAGTCGCCCAGCCCAGTACAGTGTTTCGGTAGGAGCCCCACTGGGTAGTTCCGACCACTGTGTTGTTCACGCTGGCATGAAGGTGTCACCTCCTGCACGTCCTGTGCAAACGTCACGACGACTATGGCACTACTCGTCAGCGGATTGGGACGGTCTACGCGATTATTTTGCGTCCGTCCCCTGGAGCCAGCGCTGCTTTGTAGGAAAGGCTCCTTCGGATAGTGCTTCTGCTATTGCTGGCGAGATCAGTTTAGGGATGGATTATTACATCCCTTTCACTGATGTCGCCAGTATCCGCAGAGCCCGTCCCTGGTTCGGGCGAGATTGTGCCAAAGCTGTTGGACAAAAACAGTCGGCATATCGCGCCTGGATCAGGGCCCGGGCTGTGCGCGACCCAAACGTGGGCCACCTCAAAGCAGCGTACAACCGGGCCACAAAGTCGAGTAAGAGGGCCTTTAAGAGAGCGGATGCCCAGCGCGTCGCGCGGCTTGGTCAGGAGCTCACTTCCCATCCCACGGGCAGCCGTGGATTCTGGCAACTGGCCAAAGCCGTGCAATCTAACTTTTGTCAGCCCTCGCTGCCACCGCTGCGTTACCCAGATGGAACACTGGCTCACAAAGCCCAAGAGAAAGCGGATATGCTCGCAGACCTCTTTGCGGCTAATTCCCGGGTCGACGACCGTGGCCTGCAGCCCCCCGCCATCGCCAACTGTGGCCACACAATGCCTGATATTGTTATCAGGCAATGTGATGTACGGGCAGTGCTGCGGTCACTCGACACGCGGAAAGCCAGTGGCCCTGACGGCATTCCGGCGGTGGTGCTACGAAAATGTGCAGCTGAGTTGTCTCCAGTATTAACGCGTCTGTACCGCCTGTCATACTCTTCAGGGCTCGTGCCGGAGGTCTGGAAGGAGGCGAACGTACAACCGATCCCCAAGAAAGGGGATCGGTCCGATCCAGGCAACTATCGACCCATAGCTGTCACCTCAGTCATTTGCAAGGTGCTTGAGCTCCTTATAAATAAGCAGCTCATGCAATTCCTAGAGGATCACTCGCTAATCAATGATCGACAATACGGCTTCAGGCCAAAGCGATCAACGGGTGATCTTCTGGCATTCGTAACGCATGTCTGGGGTGGGGCTATGGAAAGGCACGGCGAGTCCTTGGCTATTAGCCTGGACATCGCCAAAGCCTTCGATAGGGTCTGGCATGCTTCGCTCCTTTCCAAGCTTCCGGCATATGGTCTACCTCCTCAACTGTGCAGCTGGATTGCCAGCTTTTTAAACGAGCGCCGAGTGCGGGTCCTCTGCGATGGCCAGGCTTCTCGCTTCTTGCAAGTGAATGCCGGGGTACCGCAGGGGTCCGTACTATCACCAACTCTCTTTCTTCTGCATATCAATGATATGCTATCCCTCGGGAACATTCATTGCTATGCAGATGACAGCACACTGCACGGGAGTTACTCGGTTCGTCCGACGGCGGGGCGATCTGAGATTGAGGAGGAGAGACGACGACTCGTGGCTGATCTCGACCGTAACCTCGACAGTATCTCTCAATGGGGTACCGAGAACCTGGTCGAGTTCAATGCCCGCAAAACACAGGCGTGTGCATTTACTGCGAAGAAATCCCCTTTCCTTCCCCTACCCTCTCTTCAGAATGCATTATTACCAATGAAGGACAACCTTGATATCCTTGGCATAGACGTTCGTCGAGAGCTCAATAATAAAAACTACATCGAAAGATGTATAGGGCTAGCTTCGCAGAAACTAGGAATACTGAATAAGGTAAAGAGATTCTTTACACCGGACCAGAGGTGTCTGCTGTACAAGACGCAGATTAGACCCTGCGTCGAATACTGCTCTCACCTCTGGGACGGCTCCGCGAAGTATCTGCTGGACGCTCTCGACGCTATGCAGCGACGGGCTATCCGTATTATTGGTTGTCCGGAGGTAACGGGAAGCCTTGAGCCGCTAGCTCAGCGCCGAACAATAGCTTCCTTGGCCGCATTCTACCGTATTTACCACGGCGAGTGTTCTGAAGAGCTCTTCAATCTGATCCCACCCTCTTCCTTCCGATCCCGAACGACTCGTGCCGGGCAGAGATGCCACCCCCACACAGTGGATAGCATGTTCGCGAGAACCGAACGTTTTAAACGTTCGTTTCTCTGCCGAACGATAGTGGCCTGGAACGCCCTGCCTGTGCACGTGTTTCCTCCCACATATAATCCTGGGTTCTTTAAGCGGAGCGTGAAGAGGCACATCAGTAGGTCGTCAAGTTGAGGGCCACTCTCAATAGTAATGTGTGCTGTGAGAGTGGCCCACAATCGCTAGACGTCGTCACGACTTACCACCAGGCGGGCGGCGTCAATTTGGCGAACCAAATATAAAAAAAAAAAAAAAAAAAAAAAATATATCTCAATGAGAACTAGTTGGCGACGTCGCCAGTCGGTCGCCAACTAGTTCTCATTGAGATATATGACGGCTAACTCACTTGGCGACCGACTGGCAACGTCGCCAGTCGGTCGCCAAGTGTCATATATCTCAATGAGAACTAGTTGGCGACGTCGCTGGCCACGTCGCCATGGCGTCTCGGTGAGGTATCGGCCTAATGCACGGATATCAGCATTTTATACTAAACATTTACATTTTAAACTACCTAAGCTATTAATTTGTGTTAAGTACTTACGTAATTAACATTAATAATTCTTTAAATTCCCACAGCCGCACTACCTATGTTACGACGTCGCTGGCCACGTCGCCATGGCGTCTCGGTGAGGTATCGGCCTAAGACAGAGATAGGCTTCGCTTACTACCATACTACCATATTATACACTGACTTATCTTTGTAAATGTAGGATCTTTTAACTGATGATTGATAGAGGAGGTTATAACGTACGTATGTGCCCATCGATATATAAATAAATAAATAATAATAATAAATAAATATTTTTGGAGCATTCTCACACGACGTCATCAAGCCCAAGCTTGTGCTATAGGATCTAGACGACTGGTAAACCTACTTATATATTTCTAAATACATACATATATGATACATAGAAAATACCCAAACTCCGAAACAAACATTTGTGGATCGCACAAAAAATCTGATTAGACCCGGAATCCAACCTGGGACCTCAGGGACGGCAGTCGCATACTCATACCACTGCGCCACCGAGGCAGTTCATATAGGTAAAGACATGTTTGTATGTGTCCCGATTTTGCCCAATTGTGAAGAAATTTAAATACCTTTTAAATTATTAAGAAAGAAATTATAAATAAATCACAAAAACTGATGTCATCGGCAGGACTCGAACCCACGGCCTTTCCCTAATAGGAGGAATGCTCTGACCACTGAGCTACGATGACTTTCTTTCTTAATATTTTAGAAATAGTTTTAGCAAACTCATTGCTTTGAAATAAAATAAAAATCTTTTTAAAGTTAGAAATCGACACAACCAATGTAAAAAGAAAACAAACTATTGACATAGACATTGTAAGTACCTAACCTACTTATTTGTAAAATGAAACTTAATTGAGTCCACCTCTATAATAATATATTCACACTCTGATTCATGACTATGAGTTAAATATTATAATAAAATGTTAATACACCAGATAGATCCATTAACTAAAATACCTAATTAATTACCAAAGTATTCATATATGAAATAATATAATAATATCCCAATTTAGAATTCGCTCTAAATAGCAGGTTTCACTTCGAATATATTTGCTATTGAAGCCACTAGCCACGGTGAGTGCAATCAAAGAATCAATATCGTTTATTCAGTTTAGGCACATAAAGAACACAAATGAATATCAAAAATTTTCAATTGTAATACTAAATTAACTACATAAATAACCATTTGAAAATGATTCTTTCGCTGGTTAGGTAAGTTGGTTCTCCTGAGAAGATATCAGCAAGAAACTCAGGTAGATTATCCATTTTCTTTTTTTAATATAGTTTTGTTTAGATTGTGTTACACCGCCGGGCGCCACTGGAAATACCTCCTGCGTGTGAACCAGAGACGCCCGGCAATGGACGTTAGAGCGGCCGCGGCCTTGGGCCGCGGAATTAAAAAAAAAAAGACATTGTGTTACAATTTATATTGTACGAGTGGCTAACAACAGAAGATTAGGGTGATCATGCATTTTTATCATTAAGATATTCGTCTATATTAAAATAGAAAAAATGTTTGATGAAGAAATCATCAAACATTTTTTCACTACTAATTTAAACTTATTAAGAGGTATCTAGTAACCAAATCCTGAGGAATTTTATTAAATATTTTTATACATTTGCCTACAAACGAATTAAAAACTTTATGAACTCTAATTTTTGTCATTGCCAGTTTATTTTTATTTCTTGTAGTATCTACCGTAGCTGTATCTACCCAGTTACTGTCAATTTCAGCACGACCAAACTAAATTAAGTTTTGTTGTTTTGAATACATTTCCGAGAACTGACCATCATAAATTTCATTTCCTGACCGTCTATATTAATTTAATCAAATCAATAAGGACCAAACAAATTGTCTAACTAACCTTCGGCATGTATGAACAATTAACACATTTTAGTCATGGTTGTTGTGTTGCTTATATAAATTTTCTTTGTTTTAGCACAATACAAAACATGGATAGTGTTAATAATAATATTTAATGAAACTGAAGGCATGAAGGTGTCCGGAATGACTATTACCTTAAAATAGCTTGTTTGTACATTATGGCACAGAAAAAAAATTATGATCTAACAGTAAAAAGTGGATATTGCGTACCATTTCGGTCTATTCATCCAGACCTTAAAAAAGGTCGTGGGCATGGCCAGTCGAAAATCGGCCAAGTGTGAGTCGGAATATCGCTTGTGATCCATATATCCAGTAAGAGCGGCCGTGCTTGCTAACTAACGTATAAAATTCACTATCAAAAATGTCAAATTTGTGTTTGAACTTCACAATGTACCTGTACTGATAACAACACACCACGAACATGCCCATCTGCCACCCACGGTGGATCCGTGCATGCTATTTATTCCCTATTATATTCTGTGATCGCACCACGCCATTGGTTTTGGCCTATAACTTTTGAGTTTGACCCCTTAGGGCTAGGTCAAATTTTTTAGCTTGCCTCCAGATTGAGGGCTATCCATAGAGGGGTCAACCATCATTGGAGCATAAGCAGTTCTCGAGAGCTAAGGGGGACATATCCCATTTCTATATATAGATTGGTGCAATGCGTTGGTATATATTGAGATAGTTTTTAAAGCACTAAGTAGGTATATTTACTGGAAATTCAATTTATTGAACTAAAGCCAGATTTTTTTTTAATTTCGCGGTCCAAGGCTGCGGCCGTTCTTACGACTATTGCCGGACGTCTCTGGTTTGTTTTCAAAGTAATACTTCCAGCCGGCTCTGTTATCGAAACAGAGTCTAAAATATTTTATTTGTAAACGGTGGTACTTTCACAGTGTATTTACTACATCGAAAAAGTGCTAAAATAAAATTCTGAAAAATATGTTTTTTGGGGATACCGCCCCAACACACAAAGTGGGGGTGATATTGTTTTCTCGCGTCTACTCCATCGTGTGGGGTATCATTAGGGTCTTTTAAAAACATTGAAGGATGATTTTTTGGTTTAAGTATCCCTTTGCGAGATATTTAGCTTTAAAGAGTTTTTTTTTTGCGAAAACAGGGCGTCCCTCCCCCTTTAAAATCTAAACGGCTGGCGTGCAGAACCTGAAAAAAATCATGATTTTAGTCCATGTAATGAACTTTGAAGGAAACTATAACGGATGGTTTAACTCTGTTAGTTCAGGAGTTATAGAGGCTTTTATGGGTAACTACGGAACCCTATCTTGCGCGTCGCTCGACATGTACTGGGCCGGTTTTTTTTACTTGATAGGTACTACCGGTCTATAGGTTGGAGGTCTATGATATCACAGATAATAATTATATTATATTTTTTATAGGTTTTCGAGGATAACCATCTGTACAAGTCGAATAGTTACATCGAAGGCTTACCCTTTCGGGGACATAGGCGTGATAATATGTTTTATGTATTAATTATAATTTAATCCAAATACAATAAATTTATCAACCTTCATACGATTATCTATTACCAGTTTGGAAAAACAGGACCTATATAAAGCCGGACACTTTTACAAAAAAAAACAGCGCTTTAATTATTATTATACGTACTACTTATATTCTAAACAGGGCTGAATTAGTTGAAATTCAAGTAAAGCGCTTTACTAATTGGCTACTGGACAAACAAGTCTTCTTTATGTAGGTATCTACTTAGTTATTGTTTTGGAATGTTGCAGTTTCCAGAAGTTTTTTTCGTATAAAGATTGGTGAGCGCTGAGAGATTCACCAAGACCTCGACAGGTGCTGTAATAAGTTGCAGGAGGAGAGACAGGATGGTTAAGTATTTATCTTAGCGACTCTTGTATTCAAATAGTCATAATCATGTTTCAAATGATAATAATATGTTTGGACATTCTCACACAACGTCATCTATATAGCCCAAACTAAGCTACGAGTATAAGCTTGTGCTATGAGATCTAGACGACTGATAAACATACTTATATATTTCTAAATACATACATAATATACATAGGAAACATCCAAACTCCGAAACAAACATTTGTAGATCACACAAATATTAGATTCGAACCACTACCGACCACGCCACCGACCAACAAGCAGTTAGAAACAGTGCCCCTTCACCTGATTACTTGAAAACTTAAATAATCCTTAGTAGATACTTCACAAACTCTTTCAATTGCTCCACTCTTTCTCCTTCTATCACAATCGAACAGATCGACATTATTTTCTTTTCATTCGAAAACCATTACTTTCGTGTTACGAGTACCTACGTTCGCTTTCATTCCTTTCTTCTTTAATGTCACTCATATTAAACCAACCATCATTTGCAACTCCTCCTACCTATTTACAGCATTCAACAGTTACGGTGCCTGTTCTGAAAAAAAAACATTGCAAAATATATCCCGAAAGGTGTACTTGTGCAGCTGCACATAAAACTACACGGGGTCAACATGTAGTTATTTTATGCAGCTTTGTGACAAGGTGAATTTTGCAAATAAAAATATTTTGCATTATGTAAATATCGGACATTAAAATATTTGCAGATAGAAAGCTATGCAAAACTAGTTAATAATATTAGTTTTAGAAGAATACCTAAATAATACGTGCACATAAAATAAGGTCTATCGTAATCATCTCACTCTTTATCACATGGAGGCAATGGAGGTTTGAAACCGTGTGGAATCTTCAAAGGTATAGGTTTTAAATACTGGGACCTAAGTTGAACTTTTTTTCTAGTCTTTCTACACCTTTGAAACAAAATCCAAGTACATATTTAACTCAAATATAAGGTAAGCGGCTAATAAATAGTAGACAATATCTAACGATGAACGATGACGTATATCATGTCATCCCGCATTTACAAATTAATCCACTTTCTCCAAAAAATCAAATGTCCCCATCATTAATTTTGGTCTAAAGACAAAATCGTCCAAGCATTCAAAAATTAATAATCGTGTAGAAAACCTATCCTTCTTAGCCTTTTTTGTTTAGGCAATTAGCTATATCTTCGCTTTTATGTTAGTCTGAAATATATTTTTATTATTAAATACTATCCTGATATAAGTCAGGATAATTGAATCGTTTAATTGAAAAAAAAAGCATATTATGACAAATATTTTAAGCATGGTCTTTGCTGCCATAGCAAAATAAAGCTAGCAAGGAAATGTTCTAACACAATCAGGTACTTTTTGCTTCGAAAATTGGGGCCAAAAATATATAAAACTTGGATGATGTACTTTAGACTAATAAAACCATGATGCTTTACCCCTTAACTTATCAAAAAATCCTACTACAACTAAACTAATTATGAGCACAAAATGTCATCAAAACTTTCTTATTTTTTTCACAAAATACCTATGTTTTTAACACAGTTCAAATTGGTAACTATCCTATCACCTGTCCAATTCAAACATAAAGAATTCAAACATAAAAAAGGAATTTAGAAGACAACGCCCACTCAGCTATCCAGCCAGTTGCGTTGGAGGATTTTATGGGCTCGTAATAATAAAAAGAGACACGTAATATTACTTAATATTGATAAGCGGTAGTTCATTAAACATTCTTTACTTTCACATTTTCACTAGAGAATGTCAAGGTCTTGAGGGCACACCGGTCATTTGTGTGATAGTGTTCTTTTGATAATTTTCAGTGTTTTTGTTTATTTACTTCAATCGGACCACATTAGGCAACGACCATAGTAAAACGAAAAGTAACCCAAACCCAGGTTGGGACCGAATTACGGAATATTATTCGAGCACAGTTCGTCAAAAAGCAGCGAATTGTGTTCTCGATGAATTGTGTTTTCGATGAATTGTGCCTCGGTGAATTATTATTATGTTTCCGATTAATTGTGCTCGTTGTTCTCGACGAATTTTCCGCAGACGTCCCCGACCGCACAATTTTTTTTTTAGTTTCGGTACCGTCACTTTGGGAACCAAACTTCGGAAATATGGTCCGAAGTTCCCTAGATACTTCATTAAGGGCTTGATGCCATTGCTAACGCCTCCTATAGTCTGCTATGGTGGATCCTGCAGGTGGGCCGTTCCGAGGTCCGTGAAAACAATGAACCTCGAACTTGTGCAGGGCCACCTCCAGTCCCGGCCGCCGTATCCGACCCACGACTTGAGCAACACCCGTCGTGACCTTGAGCGCTGCCTTTTGGTGCGTTGCTCCCCGCAACGTGACGAGGGTATGGTACCGCAACCCGCAGCACCCAGTCGTAGCCGATGTTCCACAGAAGCGACCCTAGGACCGACCCCTGTGGGACACCGCACGACACATCTCACCGAGACGGCCCTAGCCAGCTGGGGTAAGCTAAGGCCCTCTCTGAGACGTTAGCTCCGGACAATACGACGGAGATAGAGAGGCGTTTAGTGATACACGAGCTCCTCCCCAACACAGCTCCATGGCAAGGGGTTGCATGATCGCGTTCCCGGTGAAGCGTCCCCTGGTCCACTGGTTGCCACTTTGCCTACCTGAATAAGCCATAAATTGGTAACGAATTTGTAATAAATAAGTGCGTCCTACCTATATTTATTTTTATGAGGTTTAATTGCAATAGAGATGACGCATCTCTATTTACCTGCCTATCCAATAAAGAAAAAAACACCGGCCAAGTGCGAGACGGACTCGCGCAATGAGGGTTCCGGACAAACCTAAAAAAACAAGTTTTACACATTTTCCTTTATCTGTGCTATAAGACGTTACTTCGTACTAAATTTCAAGATTCTGAGTTCACGAGAAGAACCCTGTAGGTTTTGATTCACTTGCGAGAGCCGAAAATTTGCAGCATAAACCAGCGTTGGCTTACAAGTTTGTTTTTTGTCACAACTCCAAGGGACAGTAGACTTGAGTATTTGATATGAAAATCAGCTTGATACCTACACGCGTTCCTAACAAAAAGGGCCATGACAGACAGACAGACGGACAACAAAGTGATCCTATAGTAGTACGGGACCCGGAAAAAAGCTTTGGCCAGTCAGTTTTTTTCGGGCTCATAATCATAAATGACTTAAACAACACAATACTTAAAATGGCGGCATTTTTGAACGTAATAATAGCAGTGATCAATCGAATAATTAAAAAATAATCAAATTCAAATAAATTTTCTTTTTTATCTTTGTTCAAAAAATACAGTGTACCTAACAAGTTGTGTTTATTAATTACCATAAGGATAATACATAAATATTAACACAACTGATATCTAAACGTGACCTTATCGTGATAATACAGACTACTTGAAGTCGTCAAAGCGAAGCATCAGTGATTATATTAATGTAATGTTCAGTGAACTTCGCAAAAGTTTATTACCAAGCGAGCGAATGTACATTGCATACTAAGATGCACTTCAACTAGAATAAGTAAACAATCTAAATTCGTAGGACTAAACGTGTTTCATGCCCAGTTTGGCCATTAGTTGTTAATTTAAGCCAGAAGCTTGTTTGAGATCAATGATTTTTGAGATGACTGAAACAACGTTGATCGCAGCTCAGCTATTTAACAGTAAAATAAGAAAAATAATGTCTATGATGCACAGTATAGTTACCTGGCTCGTGGTCTAGTGGTAACCGACAATGTTAACACATTGCGAAGGTTAAGCAACATCGAGTCAGGCCGGTTTTAGGATGGGTGACCATTTCTTAAGACACTGAGACCCCTCCGTGCCTCGGAGAGCACGTTAAGCCGTCGGTCCCGGTTGTCATACAAACATCTATGGCAGTCGTTAGGAGTAGTTGGAGCCCTAAATCAAAAATCCGACCGGTCTAACTACAGAACTTCGATGTCGCCCATGGGTTGTGGAGGTCAGATGGCAGTCGCTTCACGGAAAATATCGATGTTCAGCCGAATCGCAGTTAGACTGGAAAGCCGACCCCAACTTTAGTTGGGAAAAGGCTCGGTGAATGATGATGCACTGTATTGTTACCTACTATAGGTACTCGAACTCGAATCAACTTGAAAATTTTCTTTTCTCACAAACAACGAACATTTACGAGTAGGTTACACTCATTTCTTCTCACATTAAGTCTCAAGGCGATCTAGTCATATTGGGTCAACTGTTCTCAATCTCATTTCGTTCTCGTCCTTTTCCTCTTGACACAGCGAAACATTCCCGTATTTGAACATTATCTAATATATCAAACTTTGACCTTTATTTAAATATAGGTATATGTTAATCGAAAATAATCATTTAGTAAAAGTGGTTGTAAACCGTGTCCGGTTTTTATGTATCCTGGTTCTTCAAACTTGTAACGACAAATATATGGAGACATGGACTGATTAGATACATTCCATATACGTAGTTTATTTTTAGTGGAATAGTTTCAAACAGGTTGTAGTGATACTATAGACTGATGTCGTAATATTTGTAGTAGGTATAGTATAATTTATGTTCTTAGTTCCCAACTTAGATCGATATTTTTAAGTAACTCTCCGTCAATGACTATTTACCTAACTATAAGCAGGCCTATGTCACTCGCCTAACAACCGCAAAAAATACGTGACGTCATCGACAACTTGAAGTTGTAAATCAGTAAGGGTTGTCTCTTGTTTGTGACACGGTATTGACCATAGAGTTGATAATGAGGCATTAACTTCATAATTATTAGTAAAATTATACTTGTATATATTTTACTTTACTGGACAACCCTAACGTTCGAATGATGTTCTCTGTAAACAAAAGAATGAGCTGTAATTCGTCGGAGCGCAATTTCTGTATGTAAGTACTATTTCCTATTCTGTGCTATACGTCTAAACCTTCAAGAACAATCTAACGAAATTTCTTAGTAAGTTGCGGATGTTTCCTCAATGCTCTTTTTAAGAGATCATGACTTGACCTATCCCACTATCATTGCTTTTACTGGTCTGTTATGATCAATATTCTTTTTAATATCGGCTAAAAATATGTAAAGGTTATTGACTTTTAAATATTATTGCGGTTAACCGTGGCCATAGTGAGGGATACCGGCTAATAAAAATTGTCTGACAAACACATTTTGGAATAGGATCTCATTATGAATTCTCTAATTGATATGTATCTATTGTATATAATTGAGATCAAAATTAATACGATTTATTTATGTAAATTGGCAGTTTGTTTAAAATAAAATAAGTAAATATATCGGAGCAAGGCAGTACCAAGCCACAAGAACGATTAACATTTTTTTAAACTCACACGTGCAAGTATATAATGTAATTTATGATTGATGATATTTTATACAAAATAAAAAAATATTTAAGATGGGCAGTGTGTGCTACTTGCATGATGTGTTGCGTGTGAATCGGTTTGTATGTGTACAGTCATGTATTAGTAGGGGAGACGTGGAACACCGACCTTCACCCATCTGGTAACCAGATGAAACAGATTTTTTATATCACACACATATCACGCCTATATCCCCGAAGGGGTAGACAGAGGCGCATTACATACCGACAATTTGCCAGTATTTTAGTCCCACGTAATAGGGGGCAAGTATATTGCCGCCACTGGGCACATTTATAATGGGTTATGTCCAAAATGGCCGAATGAATTTAATAAAAATTAGCAGATATATTGTAATTTTGAAAAAAATATTGAAACCCGTTTCCTTGCGATGAAATGTTGATTAAAGGCAACAAAAACTTACGTGCCAGCCGTTGTGGCACAGCCAATTACAGTTCTGGGCGTCTCGGACTGTTTTTTTTTTCCACATAATGTATTATTTATTAACAAACATGCCTATGATAACTTGCCTATCAAAAAGTGCCAATGGTTATTTTGAATTAACTTATTTTTATTCAATTATCTTTTATCACCTTCATTCACATAACTAAATGAAATTCATCTCAACTGATAGTTTTTAATACACATAATATGCCTAGGTAGACTACCTACTTATTTCTGTTTATGGCTACCTGGCAAATAGATGAACATGTAAGTAAATTTAAGTAACTACACTTTTTTTTTAATTCCGGCCGCTCTAACGTCCGTTGCCGGGCGTCTCTGGTTCACACGCACACCAATCTGATAACCAATCCCCATTGATATGATGAGAAAAAAAAATATAAACCCAAACGTGTAGGTATGCTTCCAAAAACCGAAGTAAAAAATATTAATAGCCATGAACATTTCTTAATAAAATAAATATTTTTGGACATTCTCACACAATGTCATCTAGTCCATCAATCTAATATAAGTTTGGTATGGGATCTAGACGACTGATAAAAGTATATATTTCTAAATACATAATTATTATACATAGAAGACACCCAAACTCCGAAACAAATAATTGTGGATCACACAAATATTTGATTTGACCCAGAATCGAACCTGGGACGGCAGTCGCATACTCATACCCCCGAGGCAGTCAAATAGGCATCATAGGCATGTTTGTTAATGAATAGTCTTTCATAAAAAATGTCTCCTCTGGTTACGAGATGGTTGAACGTCAATGTTCTACGGCTCCTAACCTAGATGGACGTATGGTACATGTCCCGTTGTTACATTAAACAAACGAATGCTTATTCTATGCGCTCTCCGTCAAATTATTTTAAGGTAAGTAAACAGAGCTCAGCTCCCATAGATTCTATAGAATATTCTGAGAATGCACGTCTTAATCAACGTCAGAATTCTAGTTCTTAGTTCTCATTCTTGTTCGTTGATATTTTGGTGAAAATGCCGAAAACGAGCTTTACCTAGTTTTGCACTAAAAGATCAAGAATTGCTCTTGTTCTGGCTCTAGCTCGTTGCTCGTTTGGTCTATAAACCCACTTTTACAAGCTGCTAGAATATATTATATATTAGGTACTTAATTAATCTTTTAAGATTTTCACTTTAGTATACCTACACAACAGTCATAAAACTGATATCTAAACGGAACTTAAATCTGAAGATTACAATATCTACAATACCTACATAAAACCTTTAGTAAATTATGCAATTAGTCAATTGGTGCAAACCGCATGAAAATCCGAACATTTGATTCAATTTATCTCCAACAGACAGGACGGGGCAATATATTTTTTACTTTCACTTATCCTAACTAATATTATAAATCAGAAAGTGTGTCGATATACTTGTTTGTTTCTAACCTCGTCACAGTCAAAACGACTGGACGGATTTGTATAAAAATTGGCATAGGGATAGGCATTTGGGAACGGAGAAGAAAATTGGATTCTTTTGGCACAGCTATTGGTCCCAATTTTCCCGCGGGATCGGGAGATACCTTGGAGGAAATTTCAGTTCTGTTGAGGCGGAGTACGAAGTTCGGCGGGACAGCTAGTAGGTACTTAATTCTGTAAGTGGAAGTAGGTATTATTTATATATTTAATTAAAATTACACTTAAACTCAGAATAAATAATCATTCTTACCACACAATATCTCCTGGATGAGAAATTGAGGAGTGAGCCCGAAATATCAATGTTCACATCCTCAAGCAATATAATAATAAATACTCTTTATTGCACACAAAAAGAGACAGATATGTTACACATGCCTTAAGAATAATGTACAATAGCCGGCCTTATTGCTAAAGAGCAATCTCTTCCAGGCAACCTTAGGATGGAAAGAAATGGAGAGAGATGATAGGGGTTGTGTACAATGTATTAATAATATAATAAATTGATAAAATATACGAAGAGAGTAGATCGTGAAAGAGTTCAGTGAGTAATAAAATAAATGAATTCTAATAGATAATAAATACCCATAATATATATACCTAGCTACGAGTATAAATATTATATTATGGACAGTGTTAGCACATTGAGAGATAATGATCTTTTAGCATATTTTTAAACGAAGATTGTGATTGTGCCCGTTTAATATGTAGAAGCAGTGCATTCCACAGACGAACAGCTTGGACAGTGAAACATTTGTCTGAGAACCTTGTCGAGTGCACAATATCCTCGGGCAATATCCAAGAGAACTTGCACTGTTCAAACACTCACTATGAACTTAAATGACGAGTGCAGTCCAGTGCAGACTGTACTTGAGTCCATTACAATTACTACAAACAGGTCACTTATTCAATTTGATAATGGACACAAATGCAATACTTTCAACCGTTCTTATGAACTGCACAAGTACATAAAAGGTCCAATTCACTGTTTCTCGCGGAATATCGGCTTATGCACCTCATAGGTGCATAAGCAGACGTAGTTCATAAGCAATCTGTACGTAGAGGTAGCCACTGCGATGCGTGTTTAAAAATATAAAACAGACAAAAAGTTTTGTTAAAAATGTATCATACATAAACGCGCAAACGCATTGTTGATCCACAACCGTTGTTAATGGACGTGATTCAAAAGATTCGTGGTTGATGACTATTAGGTCACTTAACGTAAAAGATCTTCGGTTACTATCCTAACTAATCAGTCATAAAAGTTTAGAAAGTATAATTACAGGTACGTAGGATTAAGTAGAATGGCTAATAATTCATCAGGAAAGAACTAGCCATCTGATTACCTACGTTGATGAATCAATCAATTAACTAAACTACATAGGTAGGTGCAAAATCTTTCCTGAACCATTAAAACAGGCTATAAAACCGGTTCAAACCCAAACCGCTCGAAAACACAATTCAGATATTTTATTTCCACTGCTGAAGCGTTGCTTGCATCCGTTTCGTACACGCACTTAAATCAAGACTAAAACCTAGGTACCTAGTTATTCAAAAACTACCTACTTGAACCCTATACAGTCTTTAAATTACAATAGTTTTTAGTCTTTGCGTTCCGAACTCATTATATTAAAAAGACTCAGTAGCAGGAGTCAGCCTGTGACCACTCTGACCAAACGTCAGGGCAAATCCAAGGTATATTACGCATTTAAGTCCCGCTATCTTAAATACTTAATATAATTTCTATCGTACCTATTCATAAATCTATGTAGGTATCTCTATTTTCTACATTTATTCAGTACCTACCAGCGTCCCAGCGACGTCGTACTGGTGGAATGTCGTGCACATGCGAACGTTCGTAATAATGACTCGCTGAATTTAGTGCTGAAAACTGCAATAAAATCCGTTGCGTAGTTTTAAAGATCTAAACCAAGCTATATATAAGCAAGTATAAGCTATGTTTTATACTAAAACTAACGGACACCCGCGGCTTCGCCCGCTTGACAAATTGGATGTTAAAACCTTACTCGAGAACCATTATCTATTGGTAAACCGCATCAAAATCAGTTGCGTAGTTTTAAAGATCTAAGCATACATACGGAACGGACGACTCTCGCTGGATATAGTATCCAGCGAGAGGTCATCGTCACTATGGTACGCTGGTACGATGGTACTATGGTACGCCCACCGCCCCGGTAACCTATCTAATTTGATTTCAGTAGCCCAAAAGTCATCCCACTCTTACCATCCTGACCGGAGAATGCACTCCTATACGTTTCCAGTCTGATTGTAGCATTTTAAAAATATTGTTTCATGGGTTGTCGCTGACATGTGCAGGATAAAGTACGTCGTACCTACGTAATTCTGAAAATACCCCACATTATATAAAACAGGTGGCAAGCCTATTGCCACTTTTCGGGAACTTTTATGCATTTCAGACTAGTTGATCGATAGGACCACTTGAAGGAAAGGTTGACGTGTGAACGTAAGATTTTGGTAGGACCCCATTACACCTTAAACGCCGTTTAAACTTTGATTGCGAGTGCATTAGTAAAATCATTTGCACTCGCACTTGACACTTAACAAAATGGAAATAGAAATGTCAATATTTTGTTTTTTAAGTACATTGTACTTACTCTCTTTAATAAAATTGAATCGAAGATTTTATCGAGATTGACAAACAACATGTTGCTTACATATATTTTTTTTTATTATACCTAAGTAGAAATAGGTATGTGTCTACCAATTATATTAGTAACTATTTCGTAAGTAAGGAAATTAAATATATCCCGAAGGTGTGCGTTGGTCGTAATTGATTATTTTATCCAATGCTTGGTGAGTTGAAACGACAAAAACAAGATACCGTGCTTACACGGTATCTTGTTTTTGTCGTTTCAACTAAAGCTTCAAACAGCGAAGATGTACAGTAGTTGCATCGCGGTGGCTGACAACGCGCCTCCCGACCGTACTATATAAACACGTCCATTATCAAACCACCACTAATACATAGCCGACCGTCACAGCGAACACTCATATTAAAAATAAAGTTGGAGCTTTAAAAAGTTGTGTCAGTGATAACATAGTCCCTGTTTCGTCACAGGACCTTATTTACAAGTGAGTATTAAAAATATTCTAAATATAACGAGTTTAAATAATTTCTCCATATTCGAAAATAATAATCTTCATATTTATTTTTTGTTAAATTATTTTTTTTTATTGTTATCTTTTATTTAAATTTTGATCGAAAAGTATTTTGTAGTAATACGATATTAGATCTTAACATATTGATATATTAGTTATTCTACGCAAATAAATAAAATTTAAGTGTCTGTTCGTACCTAATTCCGAATTAATAGCTTTCACTAGATGTATATGAAAGTATAAACGGTGCTTACTTCAAAAATAATAAATAAATAAAAAATCTAGTCTCTGTTTGTCTGTTCCGGCTAGTTTCTGCCATAGCTGGCGACTTTAATTGGATGTTTACTGGCGTATAGCTAGTTGATGTTATTAACATCTGCAGTTAGGTTTTAATAAAAATTGAAGATAAGATACTTATTAATACTTATTACAATCTCAAAAAACCGCAAACAGGAACAACAAATAAACAGCGTAAAAGAATCATTGGAGCTAAAAAATTCAATCATTTCGAATGGCAAACTCGTGATCAGTTTGGTCTTCAAAATCTTTCAATTTAAATACTTACATTATCGTTTGTACTAAAGCTTTTTTACCAGTCTTTAATAAACATTTCGTAAGTAAGTAAATGAAATTTAGGTAGGTACTTGTAAGCACAGTATTAATTTGCTCCTTTTCCTTTCAAGTTAAAGTACCTAATCAAAGTTTAAAATGATTACAACTTCGTTCAACGTGCCAGTACAATAGGGGTACTGTGGTTATAGCTCAATAACCTGTTCAGTAGACAATAAATAAAACGACTTGCGCAATTCACTGTAGGATGTCAAGGAATACGGTCAGGATGAGGATAGGGCCCGGTCACCGGAAATCAACAATTTTAGTTCGTCGATCAATACTACTCCTATTGAACATGGTATAACTTTTACAACCATTTATTTCCATTAAAATATTACAGATTTTTCAAATACAAAAACCAAATAAATTTGTAATAAATTAATGGTAAATGCATTTATTTAAAAAATAATAATATGCACACAATTAATAATATAAATACTTGAACTTAAACCTTTTTTAAAAAGTTTTTTCTTAAAACATTTTACTTACCATTGTTTTCTTAAACCTTAAGTTTAAAAAAATGTGAAGTTTTATTATAACAATTTGTTAATTAAAAGGATATTGCCAAGTTTGGACCAAGTGCTGCCTAGAATGCTCACATAGTGCATTTGTTCCTCAGACCATCTATAATCTGAAATTCAAAGCGAATAAAAATCTATCCCAGGAGTCCAAAGATAAAAAAATCTTGTTTTGAATATTTGTATTGGACTTGGGTCTTGATTTGAATTGAGGGTACCTCCCTACACGTACAGTAAGTGACGATTTTTTTGGACGGGGTTGCTAAGACATTTTTTTTTATTTATGGAGCCATTTGCGCGCTATTCAACTTTAAAGCGCATTTTTTGTCAAGTTCAATACAAATATTCAAAAGAAAAGAGGCTGTTTTTTCTTTGGATTCCTAGGATAGATTTTATACGCGTTGAATTACAGATTAGGGATGGTCTGAGGAATGGTCATTTTTACTTTTGCAACAGATTTTTAACGTGCAACTTTGTTAACAAATATTGATATTAAAAATGTTAAAATAGTTTTTCGATAAAGCAGGTTAACATGTACCATCACTTCAGGCGAAACTAAAACCGTGTAAAATCGATTCGGATTGTGAAGAGTCCAAGCATTTTACAACAGTTACGTTAGGAATCGAATCACGTATGAAACAGACTGCCAGGGCATCTACGCCAATAATTCTTATTTTTCAAACATATACATGCTTGGTAATACTCACAATAATGCGTATGGTAAGGACTAATTGCAGTGCGTTCAACGTCGAGCGAAAAGTTCCTACCTACGTTCAGAAAATAATATATAAATAATAAAATTCATCTGTTCTACAAATTAGGCGTGAAAGCGCAATCGACCGACGGAGATGTTAGGCAGGTCGTATCGTTTAATAGTGGATAGCGGATAAAAGATAAAAGTTAAAAGCCAAAAGTCAAATGAAAGTTAAAAGATAAAATATATAAGATAAAACAAAAGATCAAGAATATGAAAAAGGTATTATGCTAGTGTAACAACATGGTTTATTTTATTTTAGTTTAAAAAAAAACCAAAGGAATGAATTCTATTCGAAGGAGAATTGTTAGTTCTTATACTTAATGTACCTTTATAAAAAAAACTAAGAGTCAAATTTATTTCCAAAGACTCGCTAACAGCCGATATTTTTTGCCGACCTCATGAGATATTTATTATCATATATTGGCCAATTTACACAATGGCTTCTTAAATTATAGCCTATGTTTTATTCTGATGAATGAACTACACTATTCTCGAGTGTCATTAAAATTCGTTCTGTAATTTTCGAGGAGAAGAGGCACGAAGATCCAAACCATCCACACAGCGTTTTTTTTTTATATTGTCGCATAAAACTACTGAATTTAATATCTCTTTACCACATATGTAATAGTAACGCGTAGAAATCTATGAAGGTTCCACTTAATTGAAATTGAAAAATGGTGTTCGTGCACATTGAAAACAGAAAATGTTAAAAGAAACAATAGGCCATAAAGTCCAGTGAGTTGTATGACACTTCCACGCTCCTTAAATTTGCTTCAATGTTAGTTTGCTTTGCATACGTACCAACTCTGTTTAGTGACGCAGGAAAGTATACCTACATCACAAATTGCCGATCAATAAACATGGACCGTTCTATGAACGGTTATATCCATCAAAATTCTTTGTCACCCTATGTACACAGGTTATAAATAGATAACTAGATATGCTAAAGTCAGAAATTACCATTATGGTAGCCCAAGGTAACACGTAACGTTTAAACCTACCATAATGAATAAATATTTCCACGGATCATGAAAAGTTTAGTGGTTATAATAAGTTGAAGCTGACTCTACATAATTGTTTTTGGAGAGAAACAAGCAAGGTCATTCATAACATTAAACAATGCAAAAACAGTGACAATATTTTAAGTTTATATAGACGTAGGTAGAATGATGAATAGCTTTTAATGTTGGAAAATATTAAAACCTCCGTTCCTAGATGTGCTGAACGTTTGATCCCATTGTTTAAATTTACCATCTCTTTATTTGTTTATTTTGCAATTGCTTGGAGCAGGGTCGCCGCCAAGTCGAGTAAAATATTTTATTCTAAATATAAGTAGAGGTATGTGTGCATTTATCATTTCTTATAGTTGTTTAGTTTTATATTAGATCGAGTTGTGTATAAATGTCAAAACACATTTACCTATTAACATAAAAATATGATGCAGCATTTTAAACAATACGTGACATTGAACAATAATTAACACGTTATTTATATTCTGACAAAATCTCATGTAGCACGTAAACTGCGTAATTTAATGTTAAGGCATCGGTTAAGCGCGTGTAGCATTATTAGCGCGTAGTATGGACTTATAATTTTTTTTAAAACGTGGCTCCATCGATGTTCATCGATGATTTCGCCAATGTCAAGGTAATGCTTGATTTTTCCCACACAGAAGAACTAGTTACTCTGAACTTTTGCCCAGCGCCAGAGGTAACGGCTACCAGCCGCAAAAACCCAAGTCCTAGTATGAACTTATTTAAGTCAAGTTTAGCTGATATTCTTACACTTGGCAACTGCATCGACTGTCAGTGCCGTTACCGTTACAGAAACTCTTCTTCCGCCGACATTGACCTATGATAGTCTAACACAACTACTGGGATGCTTTGCATAACCAGTTTTCCATCTTCTCTTAAAAATATAGTCGTTTCCGTTTATTTATATATCCCATTTAACTTGTAAATGCAAGAAAATCTCGTGGCTTAAGTTAAAGTCCGGTGCCTCACAAGTATCAGATAAACATCTCGAATTACAAAATCCATTTCGTAATAACACGTTTTAATGTAACTTATTATACAAATTACATTTGAGATAATAACGCTGGGAATATTAATCTGTTTAGAACGAGTTAGACAAGGATACTTAGTACCCATCTCATGGTAAAATAGTATATTTAGATGACATCAATCCTCTAAACAAGATCCCCTAGTTTATTATATCAATGAGAACTAAATTAAAACTGCGATCACGAATATTATAATGAGTTTAGTATAATATATCTTGTATAAATGTTTATAGTTCAAAGGTTTGATTAAAATGTGCGTTATTCTATTAAAGTATCGATTCGATTTGGAATGAATGTGTAATGTTAATCATTATGGAGTATGTAATGCATCAGTTCAAATTGCACTGCGCGTGATAATCGTATATCAGACGTTATTGATTTCACACATAATTTGATAGATAGGTACTTAAATTTAAAGTCATTATACATTTTAACAAAAAAATTGTGCGTACTGTCCACCCCTATAAGCCGTTATTTTGTGCGTGTGAGAGTGTTAACATTCACAGGTTGAAAAATTTAATTGTTAGGTACATAATCTACTCCGAAAAGCGAGCAATAAATCTTTGTAGATGACAACCTCATTAGCAAATCAATGACCCAATATGACATGGAAAATATATTTTTTTCCATACAATTTTCTTACCTATTAGTTTTCCCGTTTCAAATATTTGGATTAAGTTTCTGCTGTCGTATAAAAAATAATAACAAACTTAAAATTTAATTTTGTGTCAAGGTGGTAACCGTTATTCGATCTGAATAATATGGTAATCTATCGTGTGTCTTACATTGGTGCATTAAATTTATGACAGTGATATGTGACATTAATGGGCTCTAACGGCTTTAACTATGACAGGGAATGGCGGAACTAAACTTTCTTGCACAACGCACTTTGGGAATAAGGAATGTATCATGATGAATTAACACACTTTTACACTGTTTCACTACTTTATTATAAATATTTATTTTTACCGATCGGTTTAGTTTTTCAGCATTATCAAAGGTGTTTTACTTCACTTTGAATGGACTAAACCAAATCAATTGCTGAGTAAAATTATCAAAGTTAACGAAGGTATATAAAGTTGTAAGTAGTTAAAAAGCAGTTATACCTACTTAAGTTTTAGACTAAAGCAGGTTTTTAGGCAGAAACGTGTTTGATTGAGAAAGTGCTAGGTCAAAGTTTCTTTATTCAATAGGTTTTTTATACCGCGCACAAAGGGTTCCGTCCCAAAACGGCAAGGGAGCCCCCTTAAATATTAATTGTATTCTGCTTTTTAGTATTTCTTTATTTTTTTTAGCATTATAATCCTAGAGGTAACAGAAATACATCATTTGTGAAAATTTCAACTTTCTAACTATCATGGTTCATCAGACAGCCTGGAGACAGACGGACGGACATCGAAGTATCAGTAATAAGGTTTTATCCTTTGGGTACGAAACCTTATAAACTAAGTTTTGGTAATATTAAATTTGTTCTACTCAGGTGTGCAGCAATAGTTTTGTCATTTACAATAAGTATTTATACAATTAGTCAGTTCCGCAGGCGATAATAATGTTACTTCAGAATACGTGTCCTACATGTTAATAAATACACTGTTGCGAAGATTCATTAACAAGATTTAGATGTAAACATTTGTTTCAATATAGTCAGTATATATTTCCTGGTACTATTTGTGATACAAAAATATTATATCGTAGCTATACTTGTTTAAATTAGTAAACCTAGCGAAGCTATCAATATTTTATAGTCATTTTATGAATAAAGATGTACAAACTATTGCCTCGGTGACGCAGTGGTATGAGTATGCGACTGCCGGCCCTGAGGTCCCAGGTTCGATTCCGGGTCGAATCAAATTATTTGTGTGATCCACAAATGTTTGTTTCAGAGTATGGGTGTTTTCTATGTATAATATGTATGTATTTAAAAATATATAAGTATGTTTATCAGTCGTCTAGATCATATAACACAAGTTTGTATTAGCTTAATTTGGGCTAAATGACGTGTGAAAATGTCCAAAAATATTTATTTATTTATTATTATTGTTATTTATATAAATACAAGCTTATACCAATTTAATTAAGATAGATGGACAAGCAAAATGTACAGGTTGGCAAACACAAGTTGCATTTAGTAATTTGTACGCAGGCTTTAATGCCATAATTCCATTGAAAAATACCTATAGATGCATCTGAGGTCATGATTGGCTTAGCAGATAACAGCCAGGGACTATTATGGCATAATATCTGAGTAATAACGATGCACATTATAAAAACCTTGTAACATTTCGATGAAACCTTACAGCTCGTACAAAATACTATTGCACTTGCAACATGTAAGTATTAATGTAAACAATATACCCAAGAACTTTGTGATAGCAAAAGAATAAAAATCAAATCACTACAATTATGAATGCTTCGTTTATTTTTAAAATGCCTATAAACAAGATAAAAGATGTATAGTGCATTGACCTGCATTTTAAAATACTTAGTTGAATAATGCCCTTGAATTTTATTTAGATAGCTTTGAAAACTTCCTTTCTATATATAACGAATAGAACTTCAAAAGAGTGAGGTTAATATCGGTAGGCTTGCTCTCTCTCTCAGCTAAATATCTACGAGTATGGTAGGAAATATTTCTATCAACAAAAGGTATCAGAATTCATTGATCTAAAACATACATTTAACTATTTAATGGTTAAAATAAATGATTATAAACATTTCGCAAACATGTTCAGTCAGGCCGTAAAATTGAACATTAGATATGTCACAACAATTGGTACTGTGGCTAGATCTAGTGTAAGGAAAGGAAAGCTAGAGAATAAAATACTAACATAAATTATGTACTTCAATCAAAAGAATATCAAATAACTCGCAGAAGAACAGATACAAACTCTTCGGCTGTATTAATATGGTTATCGTATAGAGAAGACAGTAGGCCAATAACGAATGTTAAAGTAGCATATCATATTGAAACCGACACCGGTTACCAGACGGCGGGTATTTTTTTTTTCATTGGCGCAATAAGCGAGCATGCGCTTGGAATCAATTGGAAGATTGCCGCATCGTGTGGGAGGGCGACAATCCTTGCCCTCAGCCCGTTGAGGATATCCTTCCAGAAAATAACGCAGAGGAGACCACATAGTAAGAGTAACTAATGTAACATTTTGTAATTTTTACACACACACATATCACGTCTATATCCCGAAGGGGTAGGCAGAGGTGCATTACACACCCACAATTTGCCAGGATTTTTAGTCTCACGTAATAGGGGGCCAGCATATTGCCGTCACCGGGCCCTCTAGAAAGTGGGTGATGTCCAAAATGGCAGAATTAATTTAATAAAATAAGCAGCTATATTATAATTTTGAAACCCATTGCCTTGCAATAAAATGTTGACGAAATCTTACGAGCCAGCCGCTGTGGCACAGCCAAATAAAGTCCTCGGCGTCTCGGACCTAGGTATCGGAATTAGTTATCGATCGCGAAGTCAGAGCTTGCGATTGATCGGTTGTCGTAACAAAAGCAAGACCGTTTCATTTCTAAACGAAGGAAAACGTTCTGAACGTTTTTACAAAAATAAAGAAATATTCGTAACATTGCAGATAACAAATAGCAGATGCAGACGAACATAAACACGGCACAAACAAAACAAAACCAAGTGCAGATAAAAACCTTGCAGAGCCAGACTCTTAACAAGAGAAATAAAACCGGCCAAGAGCGTGTCAGGCCACGCATAATATTTGGTTCCGTGGTCTCCAGCAAAACCTCTAAAACATCTGTACTTACGAAGTTATCTAAGCCGTTTTAGTTTTCCTTCAAAATTCATATTATGGACTATCACTATCATGGATTTTTTCTGGATGGAATGGATTCCTTAAAGTTGAATATCTCGCAAACCGATTCCTAAAACCAACAAATCGATTTTCCAACCTTTTAATGCTTTTAAAAGACTTATCTAATGGTGCCCCCATATTTTTGT
Organism: Nudaria mundana; assembly: GCA_963556515.1. Lineage (NCBI taxonomy): Eukaryota > Metazoa > Arthropoda > Insecta > Lepidoptera > Erebidae > Nudaria > Nudaria mundana. The sequence continues at coordinate 7,122,863 of OY748296.1, forward strand.
GACTTTATTTTAACACTTTGTCGATGGTAAATACACCTATCATGCAAAGTTTTATCTTTCTAGCACTACTTATTATAATCGTTTGAAAGATAAGCAGAGGATGACGAACGGACATACCTAATGAAACTATAATTCCGATACGTAAACTACGGAACCCTAAAAAGGGCTTACATGATCGAATGCAAAATGAAGTAAGAATACTGTGAGCGTGCGTAATAACCGGTATCTCTGAGAACTGGCTCTCATTACGTATTGAATGAACTTGACTTGTGCAATGGTGCAATGATGCCTTAAAGGTCTGCGTAAATTGCTCATCGTCAATCATAAAAATGAAAAAAAAAACTTTCAACCGAAACAATGTACACTCTGTTTTTCGTTGTTTTTTGTAACAACCTTCTCAGTTTTTTTTTAATTCCGTAATAAACTATTTGTGTACTTACTTACGCAGAACATTCAATGTTTTATACTCATTTATACTTACTTCTATTCTAATAGCTCTATATCATGTTTGGTGAAAACTACCACTTTGAAATTGGTGTGCGTAGGTATACATATTATTAATGGTAGGTACTTAGTTCAAATAGTAATATCTAAAGTTAAAATGTGCTCGTATAAAGTTTCTAATTAAAATTATTGGAAAATGTACAGACTTCCTACTTTTGAAGCATTAAGACGTGCATAAGGCAGTGCATCACTCATTCAGTACCATGGTACTCAATACATCAACTAAAGAGTACATGTACTCTTTAGTTGATGTATTGAATACAATGAGCAAATTAAAACTTGGCAGTCTGTGCGCGTCTCTAGCACTTTTGGTATCCCGCGTAAATCAGCATTAATTAGGAAGCGTCTATTGTCACATGTATTGTTGTTTGTTGTTATAACAGTATTGTTGTTTAAATGAAGTAGGCAGTAGGTAACTACTTCTCAAAATCAAGACCCAAACAAATAACTTAATCTTCTATAATATAAAAATGAATCGCTCAATGTGTTGGTAAGCGCAAAATCTCGAGAGCAGCTGAACCGATTTCGCTATTTTTTTTGTTGTGATTGTTACAGGAGAAGGTCCTTATGGAGGAAAAAAAAGTTTAGCGGAACATTTAGGTATTATATTCAACAAAAACAAAAGACAAGCGAATCACGAACCACGTCTTTTTCTGAAATAGATTTACGACTAGGCATTAAAGCAGAATTACTGGTAACATTTTCTATATTTAAAGGAAGGCATATCAGGTTTACTAACGATAGGCTATTTTAGAAACATCGAAGGCAGTTATCTATTTGCAGAACGGCGCCAGACTGCATTCCAACAGGAGCTGGGATATAGCCTTAATGCCCCAGCTGTACATAGTACGCTAAAAATAGCCCCGAGTAGAGGTGCTCGACCTTTCTGCTAATGGAAAATAAATGAGCTGAGTTCACTATACATAACATAATAAATAATAGGAACTTATTTCAATGGAACTATAACTAACTATATTTTTGTATTTCAAAGCAATGAGTTTGCTTAAACTATTCTTAAAATATTAAGAAAGAAATTATAAATATATCACAAAAACTGATGTCATCGGCAGGACCCACGGCCTTTCCCTAATGGGAGGAATGCTCTGACCACTGAGCTACGATGACCAATACCGACAACATCGAATTTTTGCTTCATATCATATTCATAATTTCTAGATTGCGCTATTAAGATTAGCGTTGGATCCACCTTTCGGAGTTCTACCGAACTAACGGTTTTTGTGATGTATTTATAATTTCTTTCTTAATATAACTAACTACTGCATAATGTTGTTAGAATTAGGTTAAAATATGTGATTATTATATTTATCTTGGTCTTAACTTTTCAATTGATTAATAAATAAATAAATATGTTTAAAAATTACCATACAACGCCTTCAAATTTCAAACTAAACGTAACATTTTTTAAACGATATTTTGAAGTGTAAATATTTTTAGTACATAATTATGTATACGTATTGTAATTCTTATTGTAAATAAATGTATATTTCTTTAAAAAAAAGCGTATCTTGTACTGTGAAACAACTATGTTGGCTCTCGTGCATGATACTAACGTACCTATTGCTACGTACATTTACTATAATATACTTTCACATTAAAATTGGTAATATAAAATATATGTACTCTTTGAAGAAGTAGCTTCTTTCTTGTACTACTACAAGATACGAGTAGATCACTTGTGTCTGGAATGATTTCGTCTTAATAGGAAAATTACTGCAATTGCTAGAGTTAGTGTAACATTGACCTTTAGTACATTTACGCGATCACGACTTGAAAAGTGGTATTTTAATCCATAGTTATTTCTGCTATTATTGCCAAACCACTAATTGTACTGTTTCTTTGTTTCAGAATGAAGGTTTTATTCATTTGTTTGGCCTTTGCGGCTATGAGTTTGGCTATGCCAATAGCCGACGAGAATCCAGCTGAAGCTCCAGCTGCCACCGTTGCCGCCCCTAAAGCTGATGAACCTAAACCTGCCCCCGTTGAAGAATCGAAATCAGAAGCACCTGCTGAACCTAAAGCAGCTGAACCAGTACCACAAGCAAAGGCCGAGCAAGTTAAACCTGACAGCGAAACAGCTGCTAAAAGTGATGCAGTGGTACCAGAAGCGAAAGCTGCCGAAAAACCAGCTGAAGATAAACCAAAGGAATCTGTGGAATCAAAACCGGTCGAAGAAGCTGTCAAACTCGAGAAGTCCGCAGAGGAGACCAAAGCAGAACCTGCAACTGTAAATAAAGTACCAAAAGACGCTTCTGCTAAACCAGCTGTCTCGGAGGAGGCAAAGAAAACTGATGCAGCTGCCGATCAAAAACCAGCGCCTGAAAATAAAATAGACTCGCTTGCTGCCGCTCCTGTTACGGAGCCAGAAGCCAAGAGTGCTGCCTCATCTGTTTCCGAAGAACCCTCAAAACCAGAAGAAAAGAAAGCAGAGGAACCCAAACCCGTTGAAGCCTCTAAGGACAATGCATCTCCTGCACCAGCTGCTGCCTCTGACGATAGTTTACGGGTAGTTCGTGATACTGTTGCTGACCAGGTAGCGGAAAAGAAGTCTGCAAGCGAGGCCCCAGAGGCTAAATCTACTGACGAATCAATCCCCAAAGTAGAAAGCGAAAAGAAAGTTGAGGAAGGGAAAGTTGAAGAAAAGAAAGTTGAGGAAGTGAAACCTGAAACAAAGAAAGTTGAGGAAGTGAAACCTGAAGAAAAGAAACTTGAGGAAGTGAAACCTGAAGAAAAGAAAGTTGAGGAAGCGAAACCTGAAGAAAAGAAAGTTGAAGAAGTGGCACCTGAAGAAAAGAAAGCAGAGGTCACAAAAGACGAAAAGAAAGAAGAACCCAAAGTAGATGAGAAACCAAGTGAAAAAAGCGAGCCAGCGAACGCTAAAATTGAGGCTAAAGAAACCCCAGAAGAACCTAAGCCTGAAGTAAAAGATGACTCCCCCAAAGAAGCAAAAGAAAACGCTTCGGACGCAATACCTGCAGAAAAAAAGCCTGAAACCGAACCCAAAGTAGCAGAGAAAGCACCAGTCGCAGAAGAAAAAAAGAATAGTTCAGAAGATTCATCCAGTGAAGAGAAAAGTAGCTCTTCTTCCGAAGAGGCGCCAGGCGAAAAGAAACCGGAAGTAACGAGCGCAGCTCCTAGTTCTTAGAAAAATATTGTGATGAGAAGCGGCGGCGGTGGACGTGTGTCGACGTCCCTCGACACGCGCTCTCCGCCCAAAGTGCGCCACGCGCCCCGCATCCCTGTGTAGTGACGCATGTGTGTGTGTGAGTGGCATACTATGCATGCGAGTGCGTGGTTGTCCCGACTATTCATTAGGTCTAGAGACTATTTAAAATAGCCGAAAGGAAAAAATAAATACGTTGTAATTAGTATCTGTCACAGTTAATTATCGAATTTCCTGTACTATAAGTAATAAAATGTTTTTACAAAAATATGCATTTTAATTTGTTTGGCTATATACATAGGTAATGTAAGCAAGTGAACTAATATCACTGGTAGTCTATCAGGAACATTTTTTTTGGGCCTGTTGTGTTAGTTGAATTATTTGAAACTAGGTGGCGTTACGGGTAATGGTTCATAATATTTAAACAATATCTTTCGTTTTAGTCAGGAATTCCATTCTAGGATAATATATCTATATTTTAAAAGTTTTTCTACGATTAAATAAGTAGTTTTCGGGTCTTTAAAACTCCAATTTAAGTTTTTTTAATAAAATGTCAGTACAGCGCCACGGTACACGTGTCGGCTTGAATAAGTACTGCTATAAATTTGGCTGGTGATGGTTTGTCATCAATAACTCTTGCTAAAGCACAGATAGATGTCGCTGATATTAAAATTGAATAAGCCCTCTGGTTACGTAACTTTTGCACAATAGGATAATATTATTATAATATAGATATACATTTTCACCTATTGATACCTATTTATATTTATTTTGAAGCAACTTAATAATAAAAACAATAATGAAATACCTACTTGATGAATACTTGTCTTGAATAAAAAAAAATAACAAGATAAAACTTGCCAAAAAAAAAAACCTGTGTTTGATACCTCATATCTTTGGACTGGGTGAACGGATTTTGAAAATTATTTTTTTAATTGAAAGGGACTAATTCCCGAATGGTCCTATTTCAATTTGGTCCCATTCTGACAATTATTTGGTCCCATTTCGGTAATTTGAAGTCGGTCGAGTTGTTGAGTCAATTTTTGACGTGCTTTATTTTTCCAAGGGCGTAAGCAGAGATATATATGCCCAGTTTTCGCCACATACTACACCGATTTTGAAGGTTTACAAATATGTAACTACTTAGCCTAGGTAGGTTAGGTAGCTAAAGTAAAAGTAGCTAGGGGTAGCTCTCAGGGAAAGTACCTACTTTCCAAACCAACCTCATCTGCCGCACGACCGATCAACAGACGTGGCTGTTCTGACAAACATAAAAGTTCGTGGAAATTACTGGCTAGGTAGGTAGCTACCTATATTGTCCGTGTCGGTGTCGACCGTGTCGAGCGCGTGCCACTGCCGAGTGCCTATATGCCGAGTTTGAGTTATTCGCGCGTTGTGCGTTTCGTTCATGTACTTTTTTGGTTGACTTACATACTAAGTGACGCTCTCGGCTCTGCCCGCGTGGAATAACTTATTGATTGACGATGTTCTTTTCGTTTTAGCCGATTTAGAGGAAACAAAGTCAATTTGCACACATACATACAAACAGGGTAAGCAGAGGTGCATTATACACCCACAAATTGCCAGTAATTTGTTGATCCCACATACCTAATATGGGCAAGCCTATTGCCGTTGCCGGGTACTATAGAAAATCCATAACTACTCTGTAATTTAAACCATATATCCAAAGCCAGGACAGATGTTACATACATACATACATACCTGCAACTAATAATAATCTTAGCAGTTCGAGCTTAGTGTCCTTATTCTGTCTGTAAAAACTGCAAGAATAGACTAGTATAGACAGATAAAAAGGCAGACAAAAGTAATAAATAAAAATACATTGCCCTGTTTTATTAATTATTAATTTTATTTATCGCCTACTCTTAATTTTACCTCGCTGCGTCATTCATTCCTAATTAGTCTCATCACTTACCGGCTTAATTTGCTTAAATTAATTATTATTATAATATAATATATATATAATATAATATATATATAATATAATATAATATATATATAATATAATATATATAATATTAATTACACGATTTGTACTTAACATTTTATTAATTACTAGTGGTCGCCCGTGACTTCGTCCGCGTGGTGATTTGGATTTTTTCCCTTTCCCGTCGCGCCGCGTCATATTTTGAACAATTCACACAATATCTTTATAAATTGTAGCCTATGTGTTATTCTGATGTATAAGCTATATTATTGTAAAGTTTCATCAAAATCCGTTCAGTAGTTTTTACGTGAAAGAGTAACAACATCCATACATACAAACTTTCGCATTTGTAATATTAGTAGAATATAGAGGCCACGGCCGCTCTAACGTCCGTTGCCGGGCGTCTCTGGTTACAAGCAGAACGTATTTCCAGTGGCGCCCGGCGGAAGGATATAGAGGTAGCCTATTTTCAACCGAATTCCAAAAAAGGAGGAGTTAAGGTGTTTGTTACCTCATATCTTTTGACTGGGAGAACAGATTTAGAAAATTATTTTTTTAATTAAAAGGGTCTAATTCCCAAGTGGTCCTATTTCATTTTGGTCCCATTTCGGTAATTTAAAGTCGGTCGGGTTGTTGAGTCAATTTTTTGACGTGCTTTATTTTTCCAAGGGCGTGAGCAGAGATATTTTATATGCACAGTTTTCGCCACATACTGTACCTATCTTCTATACTTATAATAAATCTGTAGAAGTGAAAATTCTGTACATTGAAAATATAAAAAAAATTAAATGGCAGGGGGTGTTACTAGACCGACACCGAACCCAAAAATGTGATTAAAAACAACTTTGTCTGTCTGTCTGTCTGTCTTTTTGTTCAGGCATCACGCAAAACTACCGGTTCGATTACGATGAAACTTGGTATAATTATTCTTTAATATCCTGCGCCCCACAATGGGTACTTATTATCCCGGAAAAGTACATACAATAAAAAAACAAAAATAATTTTGCGGTTCGATCCCTAGACCCGATTACTGTAATAAGTTTGTCGTAGGTTGCGTCACTCGCAGTGGAGTTCACTTAGGGGCGCTGCACATGGCTAAGAGGCTATAATATTTTATTTTAAGATACAATATCGCTCAACAGCTATCTATATCTATATCTATACTTATAATAAATCTGTAGAAGTGAAAATTCTGTTCATTGAAAATATCAAAAAAATAAATGGCAGGGGCTGCTACTAGACCGACACCGAACCCAAAAATGTAATTAATAACAATTTTTGTCTGTCTATCTGTTTGTTCAGGCATCACGCAAAAGCTACCGGTTCAATTACGATGAAACTTGGTATAATTATTCTTTAATATCCTGGGCACCACGCTGTGTACTTTTTATCCCGGAAAAGTACATACAATAAAAAAACAAACTTAATTTTGCGGTTCGATCCCTAGACCCGATTACTGTAATAACTTTGTCGTAGGTTACGTCACCCGCAGTGGAGTTCACTTAGGGGCGCTGCACACGGCTAAAAGACTATAATATTTTGTCTTAAGATACAATATCGCTCAACAGCTGTCTTCTGTACTTATAATAAATCTGTAGAAGTGAAAATTCTGTACATTGAAAATATCAAAAACATTAATGGCAGGGGGTGTTACTAGACCGACACCGAACCCAAAAATGTGATTGAAATCAATTTTTGTCAGTCTGTCTGTATGTTCAGGCATCACGCAAAAACTACCGGTTCGATTATGATGAAACTTGGTATAATTATTCTTTAATATCCTGGGCACCACGCTGGGTACTTATTATCCCGGAAAAGTATATACAATAAAAAACAAACTTAATTTTGCGGTTCTATCCCTAGACCCGATTACTGTAATAAGTTTATCATAGGTCACCCGCAGTGGAGTTCACTAAGGGGCGCTGCACACGACTAAGATACTACTAGGTATGCAATGCATGCTGCTGCTGCAAAAAACTGAGCGAAGTGTTAAATTTTCGAACGACAACGATTTATGAGATTTTTTTTGTTATGTACGATTTTCAATTTTTATGTTCTATACCACCATTACGCCACACGTTATCACTGTGGTAAGTTTGAAGGAGATCGGTTCAGGCGTTTCGGAGTATGCGGAGATACGAAAAACATGAGTCGCCTAAGATTGAGCTTCGCTCAATAATATTTTATCTTAAGATACAATATCGCTCAACAGCTATACATAATAAATCAGTAACTGGTGATCAAGAAAGCTATAACACGCAGGCGGAGCTGCGGGCAACAGCTAGTATACAATAAATCAGTAACTGGTGATCAAGAAAGCTATGACACGCAGGCGGAGCTGCGGGCAACAGCTAGTTATTAAATAAGATTTTAATGAATGATGATGATATTATTATGCTAAGCGAATACTGATACGGGAATACACAACCGTAGTATATCTACATACTTACAACATATTTATAGGTAAGTACTTACTTATATGTTTAAATAAGAAAATCAACAAGCTCAGACACATTGGGTTTATCATAAAATTATTGAATCTCCTCCACCTTCTATTATGTAAGTAGGTACTTATTACCATTTTAGTTTTATCAAGACAAATGAAAAGTCCAAATGTGGGTAATAATAACTAATAATAATCTCCTCTCCAATGAACTTAAAATGAATGATAAGAAGTTAAAATACTGCCATCTATTAGGAAATAATCGGGACAATAGAAACTGTTCATTCATGGGGGATTATAACGTAAAATACTGCCATCTATTATATATTTTTAGCACACATAATATACCGCCGTCTATTACGTATTTTTCACACACAATACACTGCCATCTATTAGGAATTTATCGAAAATTATTTAGCTAGCCCTAAAGACGCCTTTAAAACGTCGCCAATTCCTTCTATGAGATGGTTCATCTGTACTAGTATAGTATTCTTATATCTGTGCTAATATGTTAATCTAATGAGCGTAATTATGCAGCAATGTAGCGGCTTTGGAGTCAAGATGAGCATCAGAATCATGCGAAGAAAACAAAATGTGTAAAATTTACTATGCCCAATGTTAGACAGGTGGATACTCATATTACTATGAATAATGAATTAGTTCAAATAGTCAATACCACAGTTTTTCTTGGGATAACTCTAGATAGTAAACTACAATGGGGTCTTCATATCACAGCCTTGGCAGGAAGACTTAGCTCAGCTGCCTATGCGGTTAGAAAGATAAGGTCTCTGACTGACGAAAAAACGGCACGATTAGTTTATTTTAGCTACTTTCATAGCGTTATGTCATATGGTCTGCTGCTGTGGGGCTCAGCTGCCGATATTGAGACAATATTCATATTACAGAAACGAGCTATACGAGCAATCTATAGACTCGGACCCCGTGACTCGCTGAAAGAATTATTTAAAGAAATTAATATTTTAACAGTTGCTTCTCAATATGTTTACGACAACATCTTATATGTACGGAAGAACATAGATCTATTCAAAAAAAATTCCGATAACCATAATTTTAATACAAGAAATAAAAATAAATTGGCAATGACAAAAATTAGACTTCATAAAGTTGGTAATTCGTTTGTTGGCAAATGTATAAAAATTTATAATAAAATTCCTCAGGATTTGGTTGACATGCCTCTTAATAAGTTTAAAATAGTAGTTAAAAAATGTTTGATGATGAAAGGCTACTATAATGTAGACGAATATCTTAATGATAAAAATGCATGGTCACCCTAATCTTCTGTTGTTGGCCACTCGTATAATACAATAGAAACTAATTGTAACAATGTAAACAAAACAATATTAAAAAAGAAAATGGATAATCTACCTGAGTTTCTTGCTGGTCTCTTCTCAGGAGAACCAAATTACCGAACCAGCGAAAGAATCATTTTCTAATGGTTATTTATGTACTTACTTAATTTAGTATTTTTATAATATTACTTGACAAAATTGTAAAATTTTGACATTCATATGTGCTCTTTATGTGCCTAAACTGAATAAATGAAATTGATTCTTTGATTCTTTGATTGATCAATAAATAAATAAAATCTGTTAAAGGACTTGTTATTAAAGTCAGTCAGATCACGCAGATTATATATAACATTATAGGACAACTAGGGATGGGATCTTGGACCATCACTATACGAGCAGTTTATTTTTCCCCGAGACCGCGGCCACTCCCATCTCCATTGCTGCGGGCGTCTCTGGTGACACTAGAAGGTATTTCCAGTGGCGCCCGGCGGACTTGGGCCACCTATGTGGCCTCTTCAGGGGACTATACGAGCAGTAGAATAGACTCGCAGTAGCCACGACAGCTGTAAACATATTCTACCAAGAGCCTTTGACTGACAGACATACCTCAAGTTATAAAGGCTCGAAATTTCTCAGAGCATGTTCCCAACACAAATGAGAACGGTCAATAAGTATAAAGTGTCGGTTGTGGTTACTTCCGGAGATATCAGGTAGCAAAGGTGGATAAAATGGAATAGGATAAACCAAGAAAGAAATGCGCTAATGCGAAATAACTACAGCCCTTAATAAGATACCTAAATCGTAATCTTGCCCGAAAGACAGCACCATGCCTATAAAATGCCCTGTCAGTTGCGACTCAGTTGAAGGTTTAGTGTGGCCATCTTGCGACTAGTCAGCGCTCACCTTCACTAAACGACATGTTCCCCGCTTTACCTAGGCATGTTTGGTAAAATCGTAACAACAAGTTATAAATATAATGTAAACTTATCTTTATTTGACGACGATCCTAATGTTTATTGAACACTATTTATCCTAGTAAACACTATCAAACCATTATCTAAATTCTATACCTTAACAAAAACCACACATTTTCGTTAACAGTTTTCCTATACATATTTTACAACAAGGTGTCCCGGCGAACATCGTACTGCCCTTTTAAACCTTCCCTGAAGATTCATTTAGGAATATTTCAAGACCCAAAATCAGCCTAATCGGTCCACCCGTTTCCAAGTTTTAGCGAGACAAACGAACGGCGATTAATTTAATTTATAAAAATCCAGCATAAAGGTTTCATGTACTTAACATAACGTAAGGCATTTTATGTCCCGGGGTCAGTGCGATAGACTTGCCGTGAAAACTAAGCCCCTTCGCACACGGATCGTAAGCGTAGTCGTATCGTAAGCGTATAATTACGACGCAACGCGTACAAGACCTGCAGTGTTCTACAAACGAATCGTCGAATAGACGTATCGTTTTCTAAGATCTTAGTTGAAATCATGGGCATCAAAGGTACTTTTTGAAACCCAGTAATTGTCTTCCGTGGCAGTGGCTGCATTGTGTATATTTTTTTAATAAAATAATTATATTATATTACTTATGTACCTGTCCAGTTAATCTTTAACTATACGAACGCTTTGTCCGTTACCTATATCAACTTTATCTTTCGTTGAATATTCGCTTAATAAATGATTATATAGACATGAACGCTTTCATCAGTTTCACGAATTCAATCACTTTATCAGTCATATTGAAAAATTTACGCTTAGTTTTTTACGCCAGTACGATTCGCTGCAACACCGCTTCATGTGCGGACTTGTTTGAACATATAGGTACGCGCTCGTATTGCATTCGTCGTAACACGAATTCCGATACGCTTACGCTACGACGCCGTGTGCGAAGGGCCTAAATCATGAAAATCAGTAAATCCTACCTTATTAGTTAGCATTCGGCATGCGACAACTCCAAGAGACCACCAATCCACAGCGTGTCCATATGGGTCCCGACTCAGTACTTCAGGGGCTGTTGACAAATATATTTATCATAATAAAACAATTATTAAACAATTCTACTTACACAATAATGTAATATTGGTATGATTGTTAATGTCATATAAATTAATGATGGGATTGTTGCCGCGAGCCTCTTTTTTACCGAGATTCCTTGTTGGCATATGCACATAACCAAATAACCCGTCACTCTCTATAGTCCACCTTGGAACGTGACTGCAACAGTTCTATTATCGGTCTCATTATCGATAACTAAGTGATAAGGTACATGTCAGCAATCTTATTATTAATTTACGTGAGTAAGATTCATTTTATTGACTTTTAGTCGTTGTTATTAGTTTAATATTCAGGACAAAAAGGAGTTACTTCTATAAGAATAAGTACAATCAACCAATATGATATTATATAAAGTAACAAGCATTCATACTTCTTGTGCTCTGTGCCACGATCACTCTTCCGTTCATGCTGATAATATTAATTTAAACAATATTACAAATCATAATTACTTTCATGGAAAATCTTGATGTGGTGAAGCACACGAAGTCCTCTTGCTTTCACTTTCCAAAACATCATTAGAAGCACACACAGGAAAAAGAACTATAGGTACTTTAATAGACCATCCCATTTCGCCACTCATTCTAAGAAATAGGCCGTTCTATATTACGGCTTTCTCTAGCGACCGTTATTTAGGTACGTATATACGTAGTGTAGACTGACCCGGCCACAGTACACAGACCCGATCTTTCGATACGGTTTCTGTGTACAATGTACATAATATTTGGGGTACTTAATAAGGTTTAATTATTTATCAGACACTATAATTTGTTCGCTATGGACTCCCACTGATGTAGTGTTACTCCCAACAAAACATTAATAAACCGACAATTGCTCATAGATTTTACATTTGGATTCGTAAAACCCGTTGGATTGTAATCTCACTCCCATTCCACAGACGAACTGCTTGAATAGTGAAGCACTTGTCAGGGAATCTTGTAGAATGCGAGTGAGTCTACAATCCAACGGTTTTTACGGCGTTTCATCGGCGTCTTGTGAGATTGCTAGTAATCTGACGGTATTTAGTTTTACGGTGAGTTTTATTGTGAATTTTTTCGAGGTGAAGTTTGTGAGAGAAAAAACTCAGGGCCACTCCAACTTTCCAAGTGCTAGTAATTACAATAATTCCATCAATCAATCATGGGAGTGTGATAACAATCCAACGATATTTACAATACTTCTATAAACTTTCGCGTTTTGTACACATTATAAACTTAAGACTAACTGGTCTTTTACACGATTATTGATATATATACATACCTCTTTATTACCCGACCCGAAAGAGGTAAGTATATATCTCAATAATCGCATAAAAGACCCGTTAGTCTTAAGTTTATGATATTTACAATCTTAAGGCGACAGCCTTTTTAGCTTTAGCAGGCAACCACTAACGTTCCTTCAACCAATGTACATATAATGTAGAATGTATAGCACTATTCCGCGCTATGGGACACGATCCAAGCGAACAGCGATTCATTTACGCTTGTGCGCGTAGAATAATTTATAGCACTATTCCGAGCTATAGGACACGGTCCATGCTAAAAGTGAATGTACGCTTGTCGGAAGGCTTGAAGGTTGGTAGCACATCGTGGTGTCTGCTGACTGGCAAACACATCGGAGTTGCTAAGGCTGTCAGCTTAAGCGATTGATTTTCTTGAAATACCCTTACAAGTTCGTCTCTACACGTGAGTTTCAACAATTTTAGTTCAACTAACCACCAAGCCTGTACTAGGACGACTTTTCGTATAATGTATAAATAATGTGCGGAATAAAATGAGGATAAATAAAGAATACAACACATATTACTTCATCATTTATTCACTTATATATAAATTATATCACAAGACTAAAACTTCAGCTATTTTTTTGAACTTATACATCTCAACATACATATATTTCCTGTTTGTATATACATATTCTTATGTATCGCTACTTGCAACTATATTTTTTGTATTAAGTTCATGACAGAAGTGTACTTTATAATTGTAATGGACTTGACTTGAAACGCGAAAATTAAACTCTTCAAGAATGAAACATATTCTACAAATTGTTACCTTCTGATGTAATAATATTCAAACATTCATACACAGACAATAAGCTGTTGTTCTGTTTCGATTGGCAACGCTTGAAATTTTATAAAATTGAAAATATTTAACATAATGTTAGAAGGTAAACTTGGAATTTAAAAATTTGTATGTTTAAACTAAGTTGTCACAATATACCTACCAAATGATACGAATGTTTCTACATAAATGTTATACAGAAAAACAAATATCAATCGCAATGATAATATGATAATGACAGACAGACAGACAGAATGAGTTATCATCATAGCATATTATAAAACAAAGTCTGTCTGACCGTATGTATGCTTAGATCTTTAAAACTACACAACGGATTTTGATGCGGATTTCACCAATGGATATAGTGGTTCTCGAGGAACGTTTTTGTGTATATAATTTGTCAAGCGGGCGAAACGTCCGCTAGTCAATAATATAATTTGAAATCTACAAATTGTTCGGCGAAAATTACCAAAGAAATATCACATTTTTTCATTTGTTACAATTTCAATTGACATATAGTAAGGTCCAGACTGATTCAAATATGGAATTTCTATACTTACATAATATTCATAATTTTTTATTAACAAATTGATTAGAAAATTTGTCTAGTATATGGTAAAGTTTGGAAGTTGATATCTTCGGTAAATCAAAAAGTACAGCCTCTATGGTGAAATAATATTTTCTGATATAAATATATTCTTTTAATAGGTACAAAACAATATGAGAAAGGCAAAGAAGTTGTGATATGTTACATCTAGTTACAAAATGAGGTAGGAGAGTAAATTAGAATTGTATGGATGGACTCAGTTTCTAGTCCTATGAAAAAAAAACAACATCACTTTGAAATATGGCTTCCATACGTATTTTCTTTACAATAATTTGAAGCCAATTTCATATTAAAAAGATTCTAGTTCGTTATCATAACATAGTACAAAACAAAGTCGTTTCCTATGTTTGGTTAGATCTTTTAAACTACGCAACAGATTTTGATGCGGTTTTCACCAATGGATAGAGTGGTTCCCGAGGAAGGTTTTTGTATATATATATAATTTGTCAAACGGTCGAAGCTGTGGGCTTCCGCTAGTGAAGTTATATAACTAGTTATAAAATATAGCAAACGTTTATCGAAAATGAGACGTGAAAACAATTTGTTATATATCGTAAATCATAACTTACATTATACATATTACTATGAGACTTTCCACAATCTTATATCTAATATAATTACACAGATAATACAAAGAAATCATGTACAACAGACCATAGACATCCCTATACCCGTGAGGTTCAAATCAAAATAATAGGTATTCAAAGTGCCTACGCTAAATTGATGCTTCGTTTAGCCAACTTGACAGTAATATATCAATAATGACGACCAATTTAGCGAACATTAAGGTAAGATAATATGATATAACTGTGAATGGTCTGTATATAATAAAGTACATTCTGACGAAGCACACAACAAAACAATAGTTTTTAAATAACTAGGCATATCTGTCCACTCTATGTACAAGTTAAACGACACATTCATGAATATTAACGTATAAATAAACTTTTATTTATTTACTTTTAAGAATTCAAATATCTCTAGATCAATACACTAAATATTTAGTAAAATTTAAATGTAGTTGTTACATTTTTTTTCATCTCCATATTTATTTATCGCAATAATTACAAAGCAAATAGTCTAAAAACTAATATTTAACAACGCCAAGTTTTATCTAAACTAAAATCGTTACAAGATAAAAATATATTCAGTGAAGTCATTTTAATAAAATATGAGTGTTTTATTTAAAACTAAATATCTATCATATCACTTATAATATAAGTCTAGGTAACTATTTATTATATACACGTATCGAACGCCTGATTGTTAGAGGATGTGTACACATTAATTACACAAATCTAGGCAAAGAGAAACGGCGAAAAAAATAATGGACACATCAACCAGCCTTCTGTATCATACCACTCGGAAACTAGACAACAATACAATTAAAATCGATTATAGAAGAGAAACCACTCTAGGTGACAATGTGAGCAAAATATACTAAAAAGGTGAGGTTAAGATACACTACGATAGTGGTAAAAAACCTATCTTTATAGTATCTACCAGTCAGTGGTTACAATAAATGACACAGATATAAGATTCAAACATTATGTATTGTCATAATACAACTTGTATAGCTCATGTAACTCGACCCTAACGAATTATATGTACAAGCACAATTTTGTCTTTAAAAACTATTCCACATACCATTTTTTTTTATTTATTATGCATTTATTTATCTACGACAATATTTAAGCCACGTAGATCAAAGTAATTTTATTTAACCTAATAGTCATAAAAAAAGTTTAGTCATAATAAGCTCACGCAAACTCTAAAACCATTTATTTGGAAGCTGCATCATCACTTTAGTATTATTTATGAACACAATATGCATCACAACGATAGCGTGTCGCGTATCAGCTTGCGTACTGTATTCCCGACAGAGGTAGACGGAGCGCCAGATAAGTTGTAATGGACTTTAAACATGTACGGTTGAATATCAGAATACGAGGTATCAAATATGAGATCAGCATCCGAATGACTCGGCATTTTCGGCACATATTGATGGCGGTTTATTATCTCGGTAATGAACACTATCTTATCCTGCAGCATTTCGACCACATTCTCGTGTTTACTGTGCATTTCTTGTTCGTTACGCTCGGTCAACTCACAGTATACCGTCCACACTTCCCATGGGACACACTCTGGTTGGAAAGGCCAACGCGCCCGACGTTTCTGGAAGAACTCGAGACTGATAGAGCCTCGTGGCGGGGCAGAGGTCGCGTCCACGCCTCGAAGTAGTTCGGAAAAGTCGGATATATCTCGTTTTAAGCTGTGTCCGAGAGCGTCGGATTCACAGCACACATACGTGAAGTCTAAGAAATCGCAGTCGACGTCCACATAACTGACTGTGCGTATAGAGTAACTCTCCTCATTGTTATAAGTGAATTTACCGCTGGAGCGATGGAATAGGACAGTGTGGAAGATGCAAGCGACTACTTCGTCGACTTGCCGCCCTTCCATAGATAGTTCGAACGCAATCGTACGCGCGTTCATGTTGCCGCCGTCAGTGAGCTGACGCGCTAGTACTCGCCACTACTATATGCATAATCACTCAACACTAATGGCTACTGACGGCTCCACAGTCTGATAGACGTTAAGAGTACGAAAACGACACACTGGGCCATATTTTATAATATCAAGTTAGGAAAGTACCGCGCTGAAATGGAGAATTTCCCGATTTAGTTTCAAATCAAATTAGAATGCAATTTTATAGTTCTTATGAGCAGCGAGGGCTTTCTTCTGTGTTAAATATGTCCATCGCTCTCGGTAAAGTAGGTAGGTACTAAATAAATAATATTACAAAACTTACCCATATATTTCAAAGTTCCACAGAGCGTAGTAGTACGTGAACCAATCGATAGCCACTTAGACAATCCAAAATCGATTAATCTTATATGATAATTGGAATCGAGAAGTATGTTTTCTGGTTTCAGGTCTCTGTATACCACACCAGCGTTATGAAGAAAGTCTGAAAAAATACACTTTAATTGATGACTCACACACACACATTTAGTACTAGGGTGACATGAACTCCAGGGTCAATTTTTTCTAACTTGTACGCGGTTCACTTGATGACGGACGAGGCCCTAGTAAATGCTAAGCTTTAGGAAAAAACAATATTTGGAAACTATGTTCGAGAAACAAATAAGATGGCGTTTCAAGTGTAAAATAATAACTTACGTACCTATTTTATTTTATTTGTATGAATTTAACATCAAAAATATAATAGGTATGATCAGGACACACTGCCAATCTCTACAGACAAGACCAAGGGAATAGCCAATGCTGAAGAGGTATATGGCTATAATTTATTAATTTCATCCAAATTACTTTTAAATGTCATTATTATTGTATTACAACATGTTTCTAATTATACAAGTTACGCTACGCAATATTACTAATGAAATGCGACGGGGCACAGATACAGATAAAATATAATTAGAT
Source organism: Nudaria mundana (assembly GCA_963556515.1). Lineage (NCBI taxonomy): Eukaryota > Metazoa > Arthropoda > Insecta > Lepidoptera > Erebidae > Nudaria > Nudaria mundana. The sequence goes on from OY748296.1 coordinate 7,140,426, forward strand.
GAGTAGGCTCGTCGTCTAGTGGTAACCGACATTAAGCAAGTTAAGCAACATCTAGTCGGGCCGGTTAAGACCGGCTGGGTGACCATTTCATAAGACATTGACTCTGTGCCTCGGAGAGCACGTTAAGCCGTCGCGTCGATCCCGGTTGTCATACGAACATCTATGACAGACGCTAGGGTTAGTTGGAGCCCTAAATTAAATCATAAATTCTCGTGGTCTAACTACAGAACCTAGATATCGCCTATGGGTTGTGGAGGTCAGATGCTTCACTGAAAATATCGAAGTTAAGCCGAAACGCAGTTAGACTGGAAACCCCAACTAAGTTGGGAAAAGGCTTGGTGAATGATGATCAATTCGTAACTCACCTAAAGCGATGGCAATTTCCGCAATGAATATCTTGGCAAGTTCCTCAGGTAATTTCCCGTATTTCTCGAGTACAGCCAAAAGTTCGCCACCAGGAATGTATTCCGAAACTGAAACATAACACGCTTAACTTTACAATCGAGTTTCATCTAAGATCTCCCACCCTTAAGATTTATATTAAATAATATAAACACACACACATAGCACGCCTATATCTCCGAAGGGGTAGGCAGAGGTGCATAACACACCCATAATTTCACTATTGCCGTCACCAGGCACATTTATAATGGGTTATGTCCAAAATGGCCGAATGAATTTAATAAAACGTAACAGCTAAATTGTAATTTTGAAAAAAAATTAAACCCGTTGCCTTGCGATGATATGTTGATGAAAGGCAACAAAATCTTACGTACCAGCCGCTATGGCACAGCCAATTAAAGTCCTGGGCGTCTCGGACTATTATTTATTATTATATAGTATGGGATAAAGTTGCCCGGAATTCCCAGTCTGCTGAGATTTTAGTTCGGTTCTGGCTCTTAGAATTGGGTACTAGTTTTTTGTGCAGTACTGGAAAGGAGATCCTGTTTTTGGTAAAGTAGCCCCCAATATACTCAATATACTCAATAAACTAATCTTTTACCCGACCCATAAAACTAATCCAAATGAAATAAATCGGACATTGATAAGTATACAAAAACCGGTCAAGTGCGTGTCGGGCCAAGCATAGAATAAGGTTATACACCATAATAGCCACCACCCGTAATAGCCTCTATAACTTCTGAACTAACAGAGCTATCTAATCCGCTATAGTTTTCCTTTAAAGTTCAATACATGGACTACCATCATGATTTTTTTCAGATTCTTCTCGCCAGCCTTTTAGATTTTAGAGGGGGGACGCCCTGTTTTAGTAAAAACATGCTCTTCAAAGCTAAATATCTCGCAAACGGATTTTTAAATAAAAAACCATCTTAGCAACCTCTCAATGTTTTTAAAAAGACCTATCTAATGGTACCCTCATTCAAGATGGGTTAGACGCGAGAAAAAATATCATTCCCACTTTACATGTTTTCTATATTTTTATTTACAATAAGAATTACAATAATATACATAATTATACACTAAAAACATTTACATTACAAAACATCGTTTAAAAAATCCTCCGATTGCCGACTGGGAATGTTCCCAGAATGCTGGCTGTGTTGCCACGTTGGATGGCGATACTTATTCTTTGGGCCAGAAAATAGCTAGCCTTCTGGTCCTGAGAAGCATCGATTAGGCGTATTTTCAAATATTTTATTTTAGCACTTTGTCAGTGTAGTAAATAAATATACATATCCATGCAAAATTTCATGTTTCTAGCACTAAACGTTTGGGAGCAAAGCCGGGAGGACGGACGGACGGACATGACGAAACTATTACTATATAGAAATGGGGAATGTCCCGCTTAGCTCTCGAGAACTGATTATGCTCCAATGATGGTTGACCCCTCTATGGATAGCCCTCGATCTGGAGGCAAATCAAAAATTTGACCTAGCCCTAAGGGGTCAAAAGTTATAGGCCAAAACCTGTGGCGTGATGCAGCGCGAAGCACCGCGCAAGACACCGTAAGGAAGAATTTTACTACGGAACCCTAAAACATCTAAATCAATTTTATATTCTATCTAGTGGTTTTAGGCAAAAAGTCAGAAGTCGGTGACCGCATAACGTGACACGTAAATGATATTTTTGTATTGATTAAAAATCAGCGATTTATTGACCTTACACTAACAATTTTTTTTAAGTGTTGTAACAGTCTAATCATATTAGGACCCACACCTATAGTGCCAATCTTCCCGAAAAAATCTAAAAATGGCAATGGACTGTACAGGCAAAATGTGAACGTAACAAAAAGTGACAAAAACTTCTGTCTAAACTAAGCTTTCGAGATAAAGACGTCATTTTATGGGAGAGTATGCCTGCGAATGAGGGCAACGTGCCCACACTGTCGTCACAGAATACGTCAGGACTATCCACGACTAAATGAATAAGCACATTTGACATACCTGCCTTATAATCTCTTAATATGCAACCTCAGGCAATAGCTCCTATTTATAAGACAGTTGGAGTCGATGGAGACAAGACGACCTCATTTCACTGACGGTAGTGCTGTGACGTGAGTGAGGTAAACAGACTCAAGATAAGGCACCCGATAAAAACCGATATCTATGTTATTGTTATTATATTTATCTAGAACAGTTACCTTTTCTCCTAGGTCGTGTTATCGGAATTTACTTATCAGGTAAACATGTTTAGTTCCTGAACGAAATACGTGACGTCATATCTATACTAATACTATCTGACCCCGCAAACGATGTTTTGCTTTAATGGGCCACCCTTATCACTTAAGAGCTTAAAAAATAGTTACGGTCATTTCTAAGACCTTCCCAAGATCAAGCCGTTTCGCAGGAGTTTGGCAACAAACACTGTGACACGAGAATGAGCTTAGTAGTTCGATTGATTGAACGCGGAAATCTCAAAAAAATATGATTTCGATCGAATTGAATGATTCTAATTCATTTTTGTTGAGTGGTCCATTAATCGGGGAAGGCTATATGCTAATATATAAAATCACATTAGAAGCAGAGCACCAATGAAAAATATATGACAAAAGCGGCGAAAATTTACTTCTAGTTTTAAATGCGGGCACTACGTAGGTAAATTGGAACTGTTTAAATTTAGATCATCCAATCCGAGCGAAGCCGCGAGCGTCAGCTAGTTGACACATAAAAATAAAGATAAAAATGTGGACCAAGAGCTCCAATCTTGCAAGGCACTGAATATGTGTTCCATGGTTTTTTCTCAGAGTTGAACTTGCGTAGTACGTCATATAGATCATTCATAACAAGAAAACTTAGTTATAAATTGCAAAATCATTTAAGCACTTATCTACATATAGCGTTATGTGTACATAATATTACATATGTATATATAGTACCTATAGATATCTATAGGCACTACACAACACTTGGTGTTTTTGCACTTTGAACCTATTACAAATAAATTGGTGAGCACCCAGAACTTATCGTCAATTTTGCACTCCATCATCCTACGATCCATTTCTATAAAACGCTGTCATCGTTCATGTTTTAGACATGACGTGATGTATGATGTACGTTTGATACTGTATATTAGGAGGTCAACGTCCTTCTACGGAGATTCTAGCCGCCATTTGGTTTCCAACTAATTAGATTAAAAGTTGAGTTTGGGACAGCTAAGGCCGGAAGTGTGAAGAGTTCGTGACTACGTACGTCGTACGTGAATGATAATGCAATCAGACAACAAAGAACTGACTATCACTGGTCTAGCGAGTGCAACTTTAGAGTTTGGATCTCTTGTGGCGCGCAATTATTTCGTAACAGTAATGCCAATTAACAAGATTGTACTATCACAGTGATAAATTAAACCAGTTTACGGAAATAATGAGATCTTTAAAATATATTTAAGTTCCTCAATTTGAGTGACATATGACGCAGCAGGAGTACCTTTTTTAGATGTGCTTGTAATTTCGAGGTCAAGTTGGAATACTAAAGAGCGTCATCGCTATTACTGAATTAAATTTGTAACCAAAACCCTTAAGGTGTTGAACTTCTAGTGTTTTATATGTTAATGACTGGATTGCCAGACATCGAAGGCATCTTGGAGTAAATCGATAATGTGGGTATATAGTCTAACGATGGGTGATCAAAAATTGGCATTTCTTCTGACCGTATCTATCCGCTGGTACGTTTAAAACCAGATGCACACCAGGGAACGAGAATAACCTTGTCAACATATCCAAGGTTGTTTGGCCAATAACCATAAGAGGTACGGACAATCTTCAGCAGTCGTATACCTAGGTATAACTAAGAGGTAAGTGTTGTGTGTGATGCTCACCAATATAAAGTCTTTTCTTAGTCTGCCAACGGGCGACGGCACCCGCTATGAAGGAATGATGACCGCACGCTTCTTGAATGCGAGCTTCTTCTTTAACCTGTCTCACGGCGCTCTCCTTCACTACCTGAAAGTTAGTTGAACCTTATGTTTTATCTGGTATATACGAGGGTGGATTGAAAAGTAATCGGCCTAACAAAGAAAATATATACATAATAAATGAAATATATTTTTATTTTTTAATGTAATCACCATCAAGTTCAATGCACTTTTGCCATCTTCCCTTCCAAGCATTTAGCCCGTTGAAAACCAATGATTCTTCCTTAGAGTCAAAATATGCGTCTACTGCTGCTTTGACCTCGTCATTTGTCAAAAATCTTTGACCTCCCAATTGCTTTTTTAGGTTAGGGAACAGAAAAAAGTCTGACGGTGCCAGATCAGGTGAATAAGGTGGATGCGGTAACAGTTCAAGGCCACAGTTGTGAATTTCTGCCATTGATTGGACAGACGTGTGAACACGAACGGTATCTTGATGAAACAGGACTTTTCTTCTGATCATTCCTGGTCGTTTTTCTTTTATTTCCTCTCGTAAACGAACGTAGTACGGTGCAGTAATAATCAGAGTTTATAGTCTGAGTCCTTTCAAGATAATCAACCATAATCACACCCTTCGAGTCCCCGAATACTGAAGCCATCACCTTACTTGCCGAAAAAATCGACTTAGCCTTTTTGGGGGGTGGTGAACCAGGTCTTTTCCACTGTTTTGATTGTCGTTTTGTTACCAGTGTACAGTAATGAGCCCATGTTTCGTCCATAGTAACAAAACGATTCAAAAAATCACATTCATCAGCTTCAAATAACTCCAAACAGTCGCGTGCAATAGTCAATGGCATCCTTTTTTGCTCAACTGAAAGCAGTCGCGGAACCCACCTCGCAGACACCTTGTGGAAACCCAACACGTTGACTATTATGTTTTGAGTACGTTCATAAGAGATGCCTATAATCTCGGCTATCTCTCTAATTTTCAATCTGCGGTCTCCCATAATTAAGTCGAGTATTTTTTTAACATTTTCGTCAGTAGTGGACGTCGAAGGCCTTCCAGAGCGGGGTTCCTCTTTCACACTCTCTCTACCACGCTCGAATTCTATCCATTTTTTGACGGATGAATATGAAAGAGCGCAATCCCCTAATGTACTGGCCATATCTTCATGGATGGCTTTTGATGACAGCCCCTTCTTATGGAGGTACTTAATGACTGCACGCTGCTCGATTTGCTCCATTTGCGGAAATGATGTCAGATTGCTTTGTTGATAAATTTATAAAATTAAAACTAATTATTGCACACGTTTCAAACTTCACACAATTAACAGGTCTGAACTGAACTAAATAATGTGGCTAGATTTGATTTTTAGAACTAAATGGATCAGTGTTAGGCCGACTACTTTTCAATCCACCCTCGTAAATATAATCAATGCATTTGACGGAGACATCCTAACAATGAGTTGGGTTTCCTAGAAAAGTTTAACAGTCATTAGGTGAAGCATCCTGAAATACTGTAGCCAAAGTAATTGTTTATCTAATAAACCATTTTTTCTGAGATCTGTAACTGTGTGGCTGGGTTTGCCGTCAGTTATTCCACTGTAAATTGGTACACATGCCACCTTCGAACCGACACCGGCGGCAGTAAGATGGATCTTCGATGACTTCGTTTAGAAGCCCCAAAATATACTCTTACATTGGAAGAAATTAACTCCCTTAAAAGTGAAGTGGCACTTACAAAAGCGCTATCCGAATAGCCCAACGCACTCAGTCTGAAAGCTTATCGTTCCGTGAAACTCATTTAGGAGTATTAAGTTTCATGTAGGTCAACCGATAACGTGATTGTCGATAAAGCGCATTATATACTTCGTAATCAGTTTTAGTTTCGATAAACTATGACTTGGATGAAACATCATACTAACCTAAAATTTTGACCTTCAGAAATCGCGACATCCTTATCACGTCTTTGTGACACTAATATCTTATGAATGGATTTTGTTTATGGATTTACGAAACAACGTTTGAAGAAAGTCTTGTTTTATTAGGCTGATCGATAATATCATACTTTGATATAGGTAAGCCCGCTTTCTCGCTACATACACGTTGTAGAATTCTGTTATAAATAAATAAGATCAGAGGCTGCAGTCATGTTCATAAAAATGCTTCACCAACGAACTAGACTAAGCACATAAGCATTTAGGTAGAAAAGATAACATGCGGTTTGTTCAGAAGTATAAGCTATCGAAAGTAAATAAATCATTAGGAACAATATCATTGTTGCTATTGACAATAAAGTTATTACAATAGAAAAATTTGTAGGTAGTGATATGATGATATGAACTAACTACTTACATTTTAATTACAATTATTGCAAAAACTGCATCAGAGAAGTTCAGGTGTATGTTTTTTTGCCTTTTCAATCTAATCGTTTTTTAATCTAGGTACTCTAAACTACGATAAAAAATTCAACAGTGATGTTAACACTTCAAATTGTACCGTGTGACTTCTTCAAACATCCACACTGGAATGAATGCCTGAGAGCGTACACTCCACACTGCTATCGATGGGTGTATTGACAAAAGCAGGTAGACTGTTGCCATGAAGTTTTTATGCGATTTACAAGCAACAATCACGTTTAAAAAAATCGGTCCTTGCATTTGGGACTGACAACATGCGAACATATACAAAAATAGCTGCATAATGGTGCATCCATATCTTGTTCGGAAACCCTTCATGCCCTTTTAATAGTTATCTTTCAACACGATTATATTAGCTGTTCGTAGCTATGTTTTATTAAACAAACGCTCAATCTGCTGCTGACAAATGAGTACGGACCTTTTGGGAAATAATATTGAATTGGTCATTGCTATATAATGCTTTTTTTTTCAATGTGAGCCATAACGTTTATTGCCGGTCGTCTCGGGTACGCCCTCGTAAGGGCCGAAGTCCGCCGGCGCCCATGGAATATCCTTAAGGCACCATGGATCCTCAGACTTTGACCACCTATGCAGCCTATGTCCATGCTTTTACATTATATTGCTATAATGGCATTTTCTTACTATTCATTCCTACTATTAACAAAATTGCATTAATCGCTCGAAGTAACGATACACAACAACCAACCAAGGTTCAGAAAGCAGCCATATTATAGTACTTATCGAGTTCTACCAGAACATAAGTAGGTACCTGTAGATCAAGTGGGCATAATTCATAGCATTACAACATCAATATCGCAATCAAGGTCTATTCAAATACAATCCTGCTGCGTTACAGCGGGTAACCCAATTCTTGCGAACGTAGTTAGCTTAACCCAGTTAATCAAACAGGTCAGGGATTGTGTGATAGATTCGTGTTTGTTTGCTGAATCGACTGCTCCTTTGGATCTAATTGTCTATTATAATATACACAGAAGCAGTACCACAGAATAGGGAATAGTACTTATATACAGAACTTGCACTCCGACGTTAATTAAAGCACATTCTTATGTTTACAGAGAACATAATTCGAACGTTAGGGTTGTCAGGAAAGTACCAGCATAATTTGACCAATAATTATGACGTTAATACCTCAATATCAACTCTATGGTCAATGCCGTGTCACAAACAAGAGACAACCCTTACTAACTTACACTACCTACTTATATTGTTTTAGGATTCCCAATAATAACGCTGTAGAGTTAAAGTAATGGTAAGTAAGATGTTAAAAACTTTCAAAATATAATAGCATTAATTTTTCGCAAAATTAAAAAGGACAAACAAACGTAGACAATTGTTTCGCCTCTAAACGAGAACTAGAGTTATTTTATGGAAGACAAATAGACATTCCAAATGTTTACAAATGGTTACTGAAATTGTCAAGTCAAGTTTTAAACTTTCGCGATTTGTACACATTACATTATAGACTTATGAAAACTTAGTCTTTTACGCGATAATTATGAATGGTACGAGGGTGGATTGAAAAGTAGTCTGCCTAACACTGATCCATTTAGTTCTAAAAATAAAATCTACACACATTATTTAGTTCAGTTCAGACCTGTTAATTGTATGAAGTTTGAAATGTGTGCGATAATTAGTTTTAATTTTATAAATTTATTAACAAAGCAATCTGACATAATTTCCGCAAATGGAGCAAATCGAGCAGCGTGCCGTCATTAAGTACCTCCATAAGAAGGGGCTGTCATCAAAAGCCATCCATGAAGATATGGTCAGTACATTAGGGGATTGCGCTCTTTCATATTCATCCGTCAAAAAATGGATAGCAGAATTCAAGCGTGGTAGAGAGTGTGAAAGACGAACCCCGCTCTGGAAGGCCTTCGACGTCCCCTACTGACGAAAATGTTAAAAAAATACTTGACTTAATTATGGGAGACCGCATATTGAAAATTAGAGAGATAGCCGAGATTATAGGCATCTCTTACGAACGTACTCAAAACATAATAGTCAACGTGTTGGGTTTCCACAAGGTGTGTGCGAGGTGGGTTCCGCGACGGCTTTCAGTTGAGCAAAAAAGGATGCGATTGACTATTGCACGCGACTGTTTGGAGTTATTTGAAGCTGATGAATGTGATTTTTTGAATCGTTTTGTTACTATGGACGAAACATGGGTTCATTACTGTACACCGGAAACAAAACAACAATCAAAACAGTGGAAACGACCTGGTTCAATACCCCCCCCAAAAGGCTAAGTCGATTTTATCGGCAAGTAAGGTGATGGCTTCAGTATTCTGGGACTCGAAGGGTGTGATTATGGTTGGTTATCTTGAAAGGGGTTAGACTACAAACTCTGATTATTACTGCACCTTACTACGTCGTTTACGAGAGGAAATAAAAGAAAAACGTCCAGGAATGATCAGAAGAAAAGTCCTGTTTCATCAAGATAACGCTCGTGTTCACACGTCTGTCCAATCAATGGCAGAAATTCACAACTGTGGCTTGGAACTGTTACCGCATCCACCTTTTTCACCTGATCTGGCACCGTCAGACTTTTTTCTGTTCCCTAACCTAAAAAAGCACTTGGGAGGTCAAAGTTTTTTGACAAATGACGAGGTCAAAGCAGCAGTAGACGCATATTTTGACTCTAAGGAAGAATCTTTTTTTTTCAACGGGCTAAATGCTTGGAAGGGAAGACGTCAAAAGTGCATTGAACTTGATGGTGATTACGTTGAAAAATAAAAATATATTTCATTTATTATGTATTTATTTTCTTGGTTAGGCCGACTTTTGAATCCACCCTCGTGTAATCTATATATTTAATACGACAATTTGTATGTGTCTGTTCGTCCGTCGCGTTTTTCAATTATAATTAATAATACATACATTTGCATGAAATATTAAAATATTCTTTTTTTTTTTTTTGTACGACGTACGTTTTAAAGGTAGGTTACGTACGTTTTAAAGGCACGAGTAGGTTTTAAGGAAACAAGTTTTGGCGAGTTTCTTTATATTATCCAACGATTGCTACTACCCAGTTAGGTGGTTTTATAATATTTATAAAATTTTAGGCTATTTTAGAACATCAGTGTTGCAAAACGAAAGTCGTACCTATGGCGTCGAATTGTTTATAAATAAACCAAATTTAATAAAAATATACAGTAAACGATTTTGAACAACTAATGAAGCCGCATTCAGAATATCCTGTGGTGTATCAATTTTACATTCACTGTCGCTATGTACTACTTTCCACTTAGAAATATTATTAACACTTGAAACTGTTATAAGCAAATGGTGCCAAAATTCAGCAAAAGGGCCGATCAGCGCGCATGCGCTCTCGATATAGCTGCTGAATGAATTAAAAAAAAAGAACTAGGTACTCTAAGAAACTGGTTTTTTTAAAGTTACGCGGCCCAAGGTCACGGCCCCTCCTTCGTCCACTGCGGGGCGTTTCTGGTACGCACTAGGAGGTATTTCCAGAGGCGCCCGTTGGACTTTGGCCGCCTGTGTGGCCTTCAGGAAGGTCCGCAATGGTCTTTTTGGCCGTCAGCTCGCCGCCCATACGGGAGCTCCGTATATGGCCATACTCCGCACGATCCCCAGATAAACAAATAGGTTATCATAACTTGTATGTGACTTAGTTTATTTTTAATATAATAGATACTAGTTATCCCGACTAACTTTGTATCATTATAACTTAACTCTGTATCGCTTAAAATAAAAAAAAATAAAAAAAACCAAGAATATTTAATATTTCATGCAAATGTATGTAAATTGAAAAACGCGACGGACGGACAGACAAACAAACAAATTGTCGTATTAAATATATAGATAGGTTAGAAGTATTGTTTTACATCCATTGCATTGGGGGTTGCCCTGGAGGATGGATGTATTGTTGAAATAATAAAATAAAAATGTACCAAAAAGATTTCTGCAAGTAAGTAGTCTAACACAATACAAGGCCGTATGGTCGAATGTCTTAAGCCTTAATTTTATATTTTATTTTATACTGTACTTTAACAATTAAAAAAGTTACCTTATTATCTTATAGAAAATCTGTATCATAAAAGATTTCTTTAATTTTTTATAGTACTGTGTCATACATAATCATAGATGTCAAATTTTGAAATCATAATTCGAACTTTTCGACATGAGATTAGATAAAATACCTTTTTATTTCCTGACGGATATTTCGACCCCAGAAGCAAGACCGTTGGTCAATGCTCTTGCAACAGGTTTGGTTTTCATAATAATTATTTACTGACATATTTTCTACCTCCTGTAGAAAATTTGTCAGTAAATAATTATTATGAAAACCGATGCGAAACGTAAATATATGTAAGTACGCAAAAATTTCTTGAAATTCAGCGGCCTTCAGATCATCAGGCGGCCAAGACATCAATTTGTCAATCAGCTTTGACCCACAAAAGCAGTAAGTATTATACGATGCCAATGTGTTGAAAACAATGATCTACATAAGTGTATGCATGCATAAATATTTGACCCTTGAAAATAAACATTTAAATTATGAATTAACCAATAAATAATGAAATCTCATATTTACTCCCCCTCTGTCTGAGAAATCTTGGTTACAATATGAATTTTTGGAGACAACTCACATCATTTTGACCAATTTGAAAGTTTAGTTGAATTTGTAAAATATCCCGGTAACAACAATAGGCTTGCCCCCTATTATGTGGGACCAATTAAACTCCCCTCATTAGTTTACTTGATCCCATTGGATATGTATGTAGTACACATTTGCGTAACCCCTCGACGATATAGGACGTTGATTATATGTAATCCTATCTTACTTACTAATGAAAACTAAGTAAAAACTCTTACTTGTGATTTATTGAGCACTTTCAAAGCATACAGCTTGCCCTCACTGATCTTCGTAACTTTGTACACTTCACTGAAAGTACCTTTAGCTATTGTCTCATCTATTTGAAAATCTTTCTGTAGGAGTTCAGAGGTGATGGGGAATTCAGGCTGGAATATAGATTCTTTGTGTGCTACGGGCCAAGCTGTTTTGCTTGCTTCTAGTGGGTTATTTAATGTTGAATCATTCCATCTGTAAGAAAATGAGTTATTTAAGCTCTTTGGGGAAGTGTTCATTAAAAGTCTAGAATCGTTATACAATTTTTCACATCTATATCCATCTATCAGCTAGACTATATCGTGACAGTTTTGACTGTAGATGTTAGAGTCGATGAGTTGGTATTTTACACACTTTTAGACCAAATAAATAAATAAGCATAACGCTGGTACACTACATGAACAATGGACAAGAACATAGCAAGAGCCTTTCAAAATAGGTAAGTACAAAGAATTTTCACATCACTAGTAAAACAAAATAGATCAGAAATAAATTCAGAATTGCAATTGGATAAGGATGGTTAATTTAATTGTGAGTAGGTATGTGTCACCCCACTCAGGAGCAGGTGACTCAACTTACAATCCTGCAACTAAGTGCAAGTTTTATATTTTTAATTTAAATTAATTTTATTTAGGGCAATAATGAGCTCTTCAACACGCAAGCACAGGAAGAAATGGGATAATTAAATTACATATTGATATTTAAAGGAATTAAATAATTAAAAGTAATTGCAAATTAGTTTATGAAGCAAAAATTAAATCTAATCACACACAATATTTAAAAACTGGCGGCATTCAATTTATGGTAACTGTTTGTTTTGGTGATTTGATTACAATACTAACCTTCGCCTCGAAACGCGAGACCAAGGCCGTGATGTACTGTACACGGACTGGTTGCTCGTAATGCTGACAAAAGAACGCCCGCTGAGGTTGCCCACGAAATGCGAGAGACTGAACTGTATAGGTATAAAAATAAATTATGCGCTAAAGCACAACAAAGAAATGATACAAACAGTGGTCGATATAACAAATTTGTAAACAATTTTCTATATAATGTAACAGGAAATTGTTACCAATAAGTTTGTGAATGCTAGATTAATTAAAATGAGATTTACAAAGCTACAAAATATTGTGCGAATTCAGCTGAGAATGACATTTAGCAAGTTTCATCACTTCTTACCTGACTAGTGAACGCTTGATCGTCGGAATTTAAATGCGTAGATTGTTTTTGGTTTCTATTTAGAGAGTGTTTATTGTGAGTATTGCCCATTAAACTTAGCTTTAAGTATTATATTGCTTTTTACATGGCGTTATCGTATTTATTGTCTTCTCATTTACAAAACTGAATCAGATTTTCCACCATGAATCACCCATAGACAAATACATGAACATCAAAAATTCGTTTGTGATTTGTTACCAGAACAAAATATTATATCTCCTCATAGACAAGTTTTTATTTAATTTATGAATTTCGTATCGGTACTCTTGCTCTTACCACCATACAGATCGATAAATCGCCTACTGCGCAGCTTCAAATAGGTATGTACTACTGAAGATTGGTTGACAACAAAGAGTACCTACTCGGTTCACTGACACCAACAACCATGATCTCAAACGTTTTGATTGCCATACCACTTTTTATATCTGTTGCCATAAGGGAAAAATAAATTAGCATCAATTACATACACCTAACTAAAGGTATACTTGCGCAAATCTAGTACAAATTAGACTTGCGCAAACCGATTTTGTACTAGGTTTGCGCAAGTATACCGTTACATGTATTTGATGATAATGTACCCATCCATACGTCATACTACAGACATGACGTAACTTTTTTTAATCATAGCGTAATTTGATTTAAAACAACTGTCTACACGATTTTAAATCTCTGTTTTAAACAGCCGTTTTCAACCATGTATTTGTCCCATATATAGGCGTGATGTAGGTATGTCTGTCTGTCAATGGTCGATTGTGACAGCAATCAGGCAATTAGCGTCAACCAGGATTGCCCGAAAAAGTTGCTACATATGGATCAATTCGTGTTGCCTAGGAGTTAGGTACTTAATTAATGCTCTATGATTTGCAGTTTCACAAATTGCGCTATACCTACCTAAATAGTTACATATAATTCGATTCACGTAAGAAGAACGCTGAGGGGAAGTGCAGGAGTGTGTTTGCGTATCGGAACTCTCACTCCTACTTGCTGTTACCGCCATAAAGATCGATAAATCGCCTACTGCGCAGTTGGAAGGTCAGCGTTCTTCTTATAAGAATCACGGTATACCAGTGTTCAATGATATTAAAAATCATAGCCTATGTTAGTAGGTATGTATTATCAAAACTTATATCTGTCTGATATAACGTCCATGTCCGTACCTGGTTAACGAACGTGATCGTCTTAAGGTCATTACAACATAGGCTTTGTATTTTTGATCAAGTCATTTGTATCCTTATTTGTTATCGATTTTAGAATTCATATTACTTTATGTCGATACAATTATACCGTGGCATGTTACAGTAACCAACACTCGCAGGTACCCTAGACAGGGGTTTGAATTCAGATTTACCCACAGACCTAGCAAGCCACTCACTTCGCTCCTTCCTATTTTAATGGATTTACCAGCAGTCTTACTTATGAAATGAGCGTTAATTGTTTCTTCTCCCTCGAAGTCTCCACTAGAGCGTCTAGATTTTCCACCACGTGACAGACAAATAAATTAAAAGTAGTTATTATTAAAATAAAATTAAAATTAAAATTAAAATTAAAATTAAAATTAAAATTAAAATTAAAATTAAAATTAAAATTAAAATTAAAATTAAAATTAAAATTAAAATTAAAATTAAAATTAAAATTAAAATTAAAATTAAAATTAAAATTAAAATTAAAATTAAAATTAAAATTAAAATTAAAATTAAAATTAGAATTAAAATTAAAATTAAAATTAAAATTAAAATTAAAATTAAAATTAAAATTAAAATTAAAATTAAAATTAAAATTAAAATTAAAATTAAAATTAAAATTAAAATTAAAATTAAAATTAAAATTAAAATTAAAATTAAAATTAAAATTAAAATTAAAATTAAAATTAAAATTAAAATTAAATTTATTTCTAAGTATATAAATTTACATCATAGGCGTAAGTACATGTTATATAGCAAAAGCTGTGAGAAACTGGAGACTGAATTAGGTGAACCTGTGTTACAGATCTCCAGTCACCCACTACCTGGACAAAATTTATACGCGCCGAAAATACAGACCATTATTACAATAAATAAGAAATAAATATTGATGCCAGTATTAAAGTTTTGCAGAATAGTGATATAAGTTAACAATGTAAGTACCATCGCAGGTTCAATAGTCAATTTTAACTATCGTCGAATCTATCTACACCTACACCATGAATTTCATCAAAATCGGTCCAGCCGTTAGGAGATCGGCTCCAAACAAATTTATGAACGGTTCGACCGTTTTTGATGAAAATAATAATTTATGTTCACCTGAACATAAAGTAGTAATTTTATCAAAACAGTCACAAACCCAAATCCTCAAACCCACCTGTTTACACACATTGTTTACATTTACAATTGGACCAGGTAGGTGGTGCTACTGTGGCGGTACCTGTACTGAAGCGGTACAAAGTACGACGAGACCGCTAGTTTAAAATAAAATATGCAAGAATCGAATATTATTTCTGAACACCTCTTTAATTTTATAATAGGTAATTATGTAAATAGGTAGGTAATATGGGGACCTAGTGCGGTGCAGAACAGATTACATACTTTAAAGTTGGACCACTTTACTACGATACATTTAAAGATATCACTGCGACTGGCGCGTGTCTTCTAATAGGTAAGTGCTATTAGCTCAGATAGTATGTAGGTGTTCACGTAAAACGAACGCTGGGCGAGTGAAGGGGTGTTTGCACCTCGGTACTCTCGCTCTTACTCGCTGTTACCGCCATATCGGTAAATCTCGCTCTTTTTAAGTGACTCTTTATACCTACTATACCTACCAACAAAATATAAATAACAACGCTAGACGTTTCAACACTATAGGTTGGACCCTTACGGTACAATTAACGTATGAAACGTATAACAATTAATTTTGTGTAGTAGGTATATAAACAATTCCAATAAAAATATAATGAATAACATTGCAGCCGATGTGTAATACCCATAAAATAAATTTTGCATATCGCCCATTGTCAATGGTTTAGTTGGTGGCTCTTCTTTTATTGCGGCGAACCTGTAACTCTCCCATTTTTTAATAAGTCCAGCCTCATAAAAACTAACCAAATTCTTATCAAACATTTCCGTTAAAGGCGAATGCTTTGTAAATAAAATAGTCAAATAATGACTGTGAATCCGATCTTTTTCGGCGACGTGTAAATATTGTTCTCCCTGGTCATTCAGCCGGTTTCTTTCTAAATAACGACCCATAGAACAATCTACAAGACAAAAACGACGAGGATCTACAGATAAACGTCTGACACATTCGTAGAGATCTTGAATGGGAACTAGCCTAGAATTTATTATACGGAAAGTTTCCTCGGTATCGGGAAGTATTAGGTCTGGAGATGACACACCATAAAATGAATATCCTTTCTCAATCATATCCTCGAAGGTGTCCACTTCTTTACCTCGTTTAACTGCTGTCAATAAGGATATAATAATAGCTTGATTTGCAAAATTTAATATGAAGAAGCTCCATATAAATATGGTTAAGAAAAGACGAAAGGAACTTCGCTGCGGTGGGTTGCACAAAGTTATTAACAATACATTTCTGAATGCGTTCAGTAAATCTTTTCCAATTTGATCGTAACTAAAACGCCTCTTTTCTATTGCCTGATAAATTGCAAATATAGCCCAAACACCCAAAAAGCAAAAAATAAATTGAATAATTTTGCCTTGGTTAGCAAGAAAGGTTTTACTATCGAAAATTGATGCATCGAATCCTGCTCTGTGTGACATGATACAGACACCGCTCTCTTTGAACGGGAATGAGTAGTCCACTTCTACTACAGCCACATCGAATAAATAAATGGGTCCTAGATAAGCGTCCGCTTTTCTAAATGCAAAACCGAATAACAACTCGATGTGGCGTTCAAAATTGAATTGGGCCTTAATATCGTTGGCACTAGGTGTGAGATCTAGAGTGAAATTCAAGAGTTTAGACATTGCAGTCCAGATCCTACCATCTCTAGATCTTAGAGTGTAATTGCTGTCTCCATTGTCATCTATGATGAGAAATGGTTCCACCTCAGTAGTGAATACTCTGAACTTGAAACCATGAAAATTCTTCGCTTTATCTTCAAATAAATTTAACTTCTTAATGCTTTCGGTATTATTATATGGGATTGCATGTCTACTAAAGCCAATGCAAGTACCAAGATTATTGCCTCGCACTTTAGATGTTGTAGTAATGTTGTGACAGTTATGAACACAAGTAAATCCTTCATTGAATCCTGAAATAGGCATTCCTATTTTTCTAGTTGTCCAACATCCATAAATATGATCGAGCCTGTAGAATTCGCTTGTATAAGGAGTGTAATGAGATACTAACAGTACTTCTTTGCTATCATCATATTGGACTATTATGGTGTTTATGGCTTTATAGTACCACAAACTGAAATATAACTTGGCAAGAATTTCTATTTCTTTTTCATGGTAATATATTAGAATGTTCGAGTGTGGATGCCAATACGGTGATTCCCGTAGTTTCAATATCGTATCTTCATAAGCGTCAATGGTTAGTAGATTTACTATTATAGTATTTGCATAGTATCGCACAACATCGCCTATGTCTTTATCTTCGTCGCTTATATTTAATATAGCACTTGGGTGTGATATATTCTGTAATTTTATATAAATATCATCAGGAAAATTCCCAAAGTAGACGATTGTTGACCAACCGTTCGTTTTTAAATGCCATGTGACTATATCGACCTGAAAAAAAAAATAAACCAGTTGACACTACACAATGCAGTCAAATACCAGTAATCATAAATATAATTAATATTTTTTAGATTAGAGTAAGCTTGGCAGTCTGACTTCCAATAACGTTCTTTACCACAATGTTATTGGATCTTTGCACATGATCCGTCAGTCGCGCATGCGAGAACCTGATTAATAAATGAATTCGGTAACAGATTCCCTCTCCTTAGTCCTATCGACATCTACCAATCACATGCTAACGACGAACAACTCTGTTATAGACTTGGAGCCCATGACTGACTGACATACCTAACGTTTTAAGGCTGGAAAATAGGCTTGTGTCCCCTAAGAATAAATCGGATTGATACCTATGTTTCTTATGACTATTTCCAATGAAAGATAACAAAAAGTAATATAAATTGGTACACAGAATAAAGATTACTATTATTTTTAGAAAATAAGTTTATGAAAAATTAGGCATTCAATCACGTGACATCAAACACCAATCAGAAAATATGAGGTCACAGCTTGCACTCTGACCACAGAGTAAGTATGTATGAACTCTGACTTATTGTGTCAAGTTGTGTCTGTAATATTATTGTTACGAGCCGGGGTTCTACGGAATGGAAAATGCCGATCAAACTACCACAAAACACTTTATTTATTACACCACTAATTTACACTTCACTATAAAGCTTCACTAAACACTTTTAATCGCACTTGAACTCGCAGGTATAACTCGTATTATCGCTCTGGAAATACTGATCCCCCGCCACCGAAGTGCTCCGCCTTTATAGTACGGTCATTACTCTAGATTACTCTAGAATCTTCACGGAAGAATTATCGCGAACATTCCACACCTTCGAGATGCTTCTAGATAACACGTTACATAGAAGTACCTTGACAGAACATTCCCGAAAGACGTTACGTAGTAGTACTGCGATTTGCTACTAGATGGCGCCGAGTTTGGTAGTCTTATTACTCGCTACGAGATGGCGTTACACTGCCCCCTCCTAAGACATGCTCGTCCCGAGCATTGTCAGGCCCATAATATCGCGCCAATCGATCCACATGAACTATCTTTGGCGCACTTCTTGGACTCTTCCGTATTCGGTAAGTGACATCGTTAATCTTGGTCACAACTCGGTATGGTCCATCCCATTTAGCTTGCAGCTTAGGAGACTTCCCTTTACTGCGGACTGGGTTATGTAACCACACTAACGAACCTTCATCGAAGCTCTTATTGTTTGTCTTTCGGTCGTAACGGGTCTTCATCTTTTCAGACATTTGTTGACCTGATTGTCTGACATGCTCATAAATGTCATTCATCCTGCTGCGCA
Source organism: Nudaria mundana (assembly GCA_963556515.1). Lineage (NCBI taxonomy): Eukaryota > Metazoa > Arthropoda > Insecta > Lepidoptera > Erebidae > Nudaria > Nudaria mundana. The sequence goes on from OY748296.1 coordinate 7,159,318, forward strand.
AGTCATTCGCATAATCAGTGATATTGCGTGGAGCGTCAGGTGGTATACCGGTTAGTAAGTCGGCAGGCAACCGTAATTCTCTTCCAAAGTTCGCATAAGCTGGTGTCACTGACGTGCTTTCGTGAACCGCACTTCGGTAAGACAAAAGAAACGGTTGGATGTGCTTGTCCCAATCTTTTTGCCTGCTTTCCACAACTTTTGCCAGATATCTCTCCAATGTCTGATTAAATCGCTCCACCATTCCATCTGACTGCGGGTGGTAAGAGGTCGTTCTGGTTTTGTGAGTACCCATGACCCGACACATTTCCTGGAACACCTGAGATTCAAAATTTCTTCCTTGATCGCTATGGATTTCTAGAGGCACCCCGAAACGACAGAAGACTTCGTGAACTAATTTATCTGCCACCGTAGTAGCTTCTTGATTAGGTATAGCGAAGACTTCTGGCCACTTCGTGAAATAATCCATCACAACCATGAAGTACTTGTTTCCGCTTTCACTTTCAGGAAACGGTCCCGCAACATCTAGGGCTATCCCTTCCCATGGTGCCCCAACGTTATACAGTTTCAGTGCACCTCTGCTCCGTGTATGAGGTCCTTTCACAGCAGCACAACTCGTACATTTGCGACACCAGTCCTCAACGTCGTCGCGACAGTGGATCCAGTAAAACCGCTCACGTATCTTCAACAGAGTCCTTTTTACTCCCATATGGCCCCCTGAACATCCATTATGGTAGAGCTGTAGCACATCTGGGACCTTAACTTTAGGGACGACCATTTGCAAATGACAGCTGTCTCCTCGAGCATTTTCCCATTTGCGGCACAAGACTCCATCCTGAATAACTAAACTGTCCCATTGCGCCCAATAACTTTTTGTGATTGAACTCATTGAAGCGACGTCACTCCACATGGGTTTAGGAGCACTTGCTTTAATCCACTCAAATATTGGCTTGATGTCTGCGTCGTCCTGTTGAGCATGTTGTAGGCTTTCTTTCCATTCGTCGCTCAGATCCGTTTTAAGCATCTTCACAGGTATGGCTTCCTTTATCTCCTGTTTGGCACAGTGCTTACAGTCTTCAGGGCAAGGTCTTCTTGACAATGCGTCTGCGTTGCCATGGGATCTCCCACTGCGATGTTCGATTACAAAGTCATATTCCTGTAATAGCTCAATCCATCTGGCGACTTGTCCTTCTGGATTCTTAAATTGTAATAGCCACTTCAATGCAGCATGGTCGGTACGTATAAGGAATTTTCGCCCTAGTAAATATTTGCTGAAATGCTGCAATGTCTTCACCACGGCGAGTAATTCTCTCCTCGTGACGCAATAATTCCTTTCAGGTTTCGATAAGGATTTGCTGAAGTAGGCTATAACGACCTCTCGATCTCCTTTCCTTTGAGATAACACACCTCCGAGTCCGATATCACTTGCGTCTGTGTCAACTATAAATTCATTTTCCGCATCAGGATAACCCAAAATAGGTGTATTGCACAGACGATTCTTTAGCTCCTGGAATGCGATGCCGCAGCTTCCGTCCCAGCAGAATTGTCGCTTCTCCTCCGTGAGCTTGTGTAAGGGCTTGGCAATATCCGCAAAGTTCTGGACGAATCGCCGGTAGTATGAGCACAAACCCAAAAATGCTCTGACCTGCGTCTTATCCTTTGGAACCGGCCAATCCTTGACGGCGATGATTTTCTCTGGATCCGTGCGGATACCATCTTCAGACACTACGTAGCCTAGGAAGCTTACTTGCCGTTTGAGGAATGAGCACTTCTTCGGGCTGAGCTTCAGGTTCGCGCTTCGGATCTTTACAAGCACGCGTTCCAGGTTTTGAAGATGCTCTTCTAACGTACGGCCCACGATGATAATGTCATCTAGATAGACAAGACAGGCGTCCCCAGTCAATCCGGCGAGTACAATTTCCATTAATCTTTCAAAAGTAGCCGGGGCGTTGCATAAACCAAATGGCATAACTTTAAACTGCCACAAACCCTTTCCTGTGGAAAATGCAGTCTTCTCTTTATCCTTCGGATCGATTTCAACTTGCCAGTAGCCACTTTTCAGGTCTAGCGTGCTAAACCACTTCACCCCTGTCAGCATGTCCAACGTGTCATCGATCCTTGGTAAAGGGTAGCTGTCCTTTTTCGTAACGTCGTTCAGACGACGATAGTCGACACAAAACCGCATACTGCCATCTTTCTTCCTCACCAGCACTACAGGTGAGCACCATGGACTTGACGATGGTTCTATCACACCATCTTTTACCATTCCTTCAATCATGGTCTCAACTTCCTTTTCTCGTGCTACTGGCAGTCTCCTTGGTCGCTGACGGATGGGTGCCTCATTTCCTGTATTGATTCTATGCTGAACCAATCCAGTCTTCCCAATGTCAGCATCACTCGAAGAGAAAATATCGGCGTACTTGAGTAACATCTTCTTAGCCTTGTCCATTTCATTCTTCGTTAAGATGTTACGACAGTCTTCTAAAAGTGTCAACACGTTGTTTCTAGCGTCCTTGTTGACGATGTTCCCAGTACTCAACTCTTGGCATCGGCGCATCCAATCTACTTCTTCGCAAGTGCCAATCAATGTGCTCTTTTCTATCACGTGTTCCTTATCACTAAGGTTCAGCACACGTACCACTGAGGCTTCATTGGCTCTTACCAGAGTTCGGGCCATTTTCCATGGAAGTTCATTGTATATCCCTTCTATGAGTACACATCGATGTGTTCGCCCAGAATTCTGAGGGAGACTAACTGGTACAGTCGTTTCTGATCTGGCAGGAAGCACGACCTTCTTCAAGCTGTACACTTTTCCTGATAACGCTCCTTCCATGAAAAGTTCCTCTTGACCACATTTCATCGCTCCTTGCTTGACGTCGATCTCACAAGAGTTCTTCCTCATAAAGTCTAAGCCCAGTATGCAGTCGTCCATTATGTCAGCCACGATGACATTATGCAGGTAAATTCCATTGCCCAAATTTAACTGCATCTCTTTCTCTCCTCGGACGGGTATGCGCTGACCCGTGGCCGTTACCAAGTTGATGCGGTCACGGTTTGCAGAGTCCCCAAGGAACCGATTTGCAAGTCGGGAACTGACAACCGTGCGAGATGCTCCAGTATCTATTGTCAGCTTGCATGGTGTTCCATTTACCTCGCCCTTGATGATCAGGCTGTTCCCATCCTGGGTTTGTGAGATCGAAACCCTTGGGGCTCTTCTAAAATCAGCCAGCACCCGCCCCGCAGTCCTGGCATTTATTCGTTTCCCTCCTGTTGCTGGGCGGTGACATTAGCCACCCTATCCTCTTGGGAACGACTTTCTTCTCTTTCAGCAGTCCGCTTTGGGCAACTGGATCGAAGGTGGCCCCTCTCACCACATGTGTAGCACCTAGGGCTATACCTCGTGAAACGGTCGCGAGCCGGTGATGCTACAACTTCCCTGACACGGTGAGATCGATGATCCTTCCGTACGGCTTCGACCTCCAAAGCATGAGCCAAGGCGTCTTTGAGAGTCTCATGGTGCCCGAGTCTGACAGCGGCCCTGACTTCCAGGTCGTGGATGCCGTCGATGAATACTTGCACCAGATTCCCATCGATGAGCGCAGGTACCGACTGGTATGCCTTCCGTACCAGCTTCTCAACTTCCAGGGCCCACTGTTGCAAGTTTTCACCAGAGCGCTGGACACGATCCTTCAGCTGCGCACGATACACGTGTTCCAGGTGAGCGTCACCGTATCTGGTTTCCAAGGCTTCTAGTAGCTGCTCGTAGGAAACATCGTCTCCGAGAGCTTCTAGGATGGTTAACGCCTTGTCTCGCAAACCCAATGTAAGCGCAGTCATGGCCTGGGCTTTGCTCCACCCGTTTGCCTTCTTAACGGCTTCAAACTGCTTTTTATAGGCTGACCATGAAGATGTCCCATCGAATGGCGGTACTTTAAATCCACGCGCTGAAGGTACGGCAGGTAAGGAAGTCGCAATCCCATCTCCAGCTTTCAGATTTCCCAGCTCTTTCCTCACATCTGTAATCTGGTTTTTTACATCTTCAATCCGAGTTTCGGCTTCCGTGATGCGGTTCTCAACATGATGAACTTGATCCTTCATCACATTCATCTCCTTGCCAAAAGTCGCTCGAAGATCTTTCATGAGGAGCGTCTGTTCCTCCTGGCGGCGTGCCTGCTCCTCCTTGTCACGCAGCAGCTGTTCTTCCAACCGGCGGGCCTGCTCCTCCTGGCGGCGTGCCTGCTCCTCCTGGCGGCGTGCCTGCTCCTCCTGGCGGCGTGCCTGCTCCTCCTTATCCCGCAGCAGCTGTTCTTCCAACCGGCGGGCTTGCTCCTCCTGGTGGCGGGCCTGCTCCTCCTGGCGACGGGCTTGCTCCTGTAGCATCGCCATCAGCGCAGCAAAGTCTGGAGGTGCTGGCGCTGGAGATACCGTGGGCGGGCCTGCTTCCACCGTTGGCTGCTCCTGACCACCCAACCTCTCCGGCGTATTACCTCCGAAGCGCCTGCTGTCCAACTCCTGCTGGCGCTGACCCCTGGTACGGACGCCCTCTGTGTCTTCTTTCGGTAACACCGGCATTGTCCAAATCCCCAATTCTGACACCAATTGTTACGAGCCGGGGTTCTACGGAATGGAAAATGCCGATCAAACTACCACAAAACACTTTATTTATTACACCACTAATTTACACTTCACTATAAAGCTTCACTAAACACTTTTAATCGCACTTGAACTCGCAGGTATAACTCGTATTATCGCTCTGGAAATACTGATCCCCCGCCACCGAAGTGCTCCGCCTTTATAGTACGGTCATTACTCTAGATTACTCTAGAATCTTCACGGAAGAATTATCGCGAACATTCCACACCTTCGAGATGCTTCTAGATAACACGTTACATAGAAGTACCTTGACAGAACATTCCCGAAAGACGTTACGTAGTAGTACTGCGATTTGCTACTAGATGGCGCCGAGTTTGGTAGTCTTATTACTCGCTACGAGATGGCGTTACATTATGTAATTTAATTGTTCGTACGTTTTTACAGATTTCCTCAGTAAAAGTTCCTCAAACGAAATATCAATATAAATCGACATGGAGACAGGATTTACCAAGGCAAATAGCAGTAATATGCCCAAAATCGACACATGTATATACAATTTGTTCGGAGTTTTAATACTCGTACTATTACATTCAGGCACTACACCACACAGTACTTGTAATAGATGTAAGAAAACGGATTCATTTTTAATCCAAAGAGAATATAATCACTACGTTTTAATCAAGGAAAACCGAGGAACAATAACATTGTCAAACACTTGTCAAACACATTTTGATTTGTTTCCCAACCTGTGACGTCACCCAAGACGCCATGACAGATTGGAGTGTTTTCGTTACAAATTTAAATACATTTTTTAAATCGCCAAATAAACTATGATTGTTTTAAATCAAAATAATACATTTTTGTGACTATATAGATTCAAACCTACAGAATTAATCAATTTTTGAAATTTGGGACACAAGCCTATTCTCAGAGCATGTTCCCAACACAGGTGAGAACGGTCAGTAAATATGAAGTGTCGGTTGTGGTTACTTCCGAAAGTATGCCAGTCAAAGTCTCTTGGTATATTACTTATTAGTCGGAGCTTAGATAAAGAAAATGAATGTACAAAGTATAGACGGTTGTTATATACAGGGCTATTGCTGTTGCCGGGCGCCACTGGAAATAGCTTCTGGTGTCACCAGATACGCCCGCAGCAATGGACATGGGAGCGGCCGCGGTCTCACGGAATTAAAAAAAGGGCTATTGCTGTTAATAACTTTATTTGCTACAACCTCTTTTTTAACGGCAGGTGCATCATTTGCAGGTGTGGTTGCCTTGAGCCCTGAAGGTCCCGATTGGACTGTTACTATGAACTGTGAAAATTAAATAAACCATACAGAAGTACACTCACAATCATATTTATACGTTGAGCTTCCAAATTTGGTTCAGTTTTAATTAAGTGCTGTAATTGCCCCATTGTACTGTGAAAATAAAGAATTATATAAAGCCAAAATAACTTCATATTCAATTCGAAACTCCACGCGACACTGACGATAGTCTGATTTATAAAACATTGAAACATTACTTCTAAAAACTAATTTAGAGATAGTACCTCCTTACCGCCTATACTTATTATGTCACTAGCTAATACATGCGGCTCCGTTCACGTAGTTTTCCTGTTCTCAATTCCCATGGGAACACATTCATCATCTACCTGCCCTTATTTCAATTATTTGGGGTCGGCGCAACAAGTCTTTCTCCTCCACACATCTCTGTCAGACGTCATCTCTTCAGTCACTCCTCTCCTTGTCATATCCTCTTTTACACATTCCATCCATCTTTTCCTTGACCTACCTCTACTTCTTAAACCCTATACAGTCATACTTTGCACCTTTCTAACGACATTGCTTTCCTCTCTTCTCATAACATGTCCATACCATGACAACCGCTCGCTTCTCAATTTTCCATTCACTGGTGCAACTTTCAAACTTCCTCTAATATACTCGTTCCTTACCCTATCCATTCTTGTACACATAGGAAATACCTAAATTCTGAAACAAACATTTATGGATCACATAAATAATTTGATTCGACCCGGAATCGAACCTGGGACCTTAGGGACGGCAGTGGCATACTCATACCGAGGCAATCTATATCTCGTATATTAGAGAAAGAATTTTCGAAATAAGTTCAGTAAATCCAGAAATTACCCACCTTTATATCCCAAATACAAACTTTACCTCTGTATAATATTAGTATAGATATAATTTACAGACAGATTATTATCAGTGTAATTTACAAAATGGACGTATATTATTTAAGAATAGATTACCATTCGATGTGAATATTATGTTCATAGATTAATAATAAATTATGTTACGACATTACATTTAGACTTACTAATTAACTGATAATAGTAGTTAACGAAACTGTTAGGTAGGTACCTACATAAAAAGGGGTAGCACACAAGAAGGTTTTAAAGAAACGAGCCTCGGCGAGTTTCTTTATAGTATCCTACGAGTGTTCTAATACCTAGTAATGTGCAGTTTACACTACTTTGTTTAATCTCATACGTTCAGACATTTTGACAAACACAAACCTGAAGAAGTTATAGACAATATAGCGGAAAAACTCGACAAGGCGGTATGGTCGATAGACCATAGCCTGTTATTGCAAGTAGAATTTTATCATTATGTACATTCTAGTCAACACAGTAAAGGAGGAATTAAGGCTCTTAGGTCAAAACTATAAGAACCGGTTAAGGAACCACCCTAACGAACTGACTTCTGAAGTAATTAATATTAACTACCACAAACGCCTCAAGCTATATCATATCCAGGACCTAGATTCCCGATACTGAGAAGGGTGCTACCTAAGGGGCTTGACACTAAACGCAGAACAGATCCGCTCATTGGCTTGACACTAAGGCCACTTTTCACCGCTCCTCTCCCCCCTGCTCCGCGTCAGTGGAAACGCGGCCTAAACGCACAACAGATCCGCTCATAGTCAATAACTGATCGCAGATAATAGTAACAAAAAAATGTACATTCTGTGTTTAAAAGGTTACTTTACCATACAGATTTGCAGTGAATCTCATACAAAATCTGTATCATAAAATAACTTTGAATTTTTTTTATAGTACCGTTGTCATAAACATAGGCTTCATATTATGTCAACTTTTGAAATCATAATTCGAATTTTTCGTCATGAGAGTAGATAAACATAATTTTATAAATCATAATTAAATTAAATAAAATACTTGAAAAAATAAGCATGTGTTCAGAATTTATACATTTGGAAGAGTTTGGAAACATACTTACTTAGAACATAATTTGGAGCCGGATTGTTTTCTTGTTAATCGATTCAATCGAAATAAAGCAATATAAAACTTAAAAGGAAAGTAAACTCATGATTTAATAAAATAACAAGCAATGTTCATTATTGATCTATATACTCGTAATTTTGTCTCCTAATCCTCCTTAGAACTATAAAACAACTTAGAACATATTAAAAATGCATAAAACCTTTAGTCTTGTTAATAATAGCAACATTAAATAATTGTCTTGACAAATATAAGGCTCTGTGCAAACGGACCAACGACCTCAACCACCGGTGGCTAGCGATAAGCAGTTCACACGATTTTACATACATTTTATTCTTCTTTTTCTTTTTTTATATACGTGGTTCCATTGTTCATCGATGATTTTACCAACATGTGGGACATGGAAACGTTGTTCGGTATTGCAATTGAGCGTCTGGGTTTTTGACGAGCTGTTTTGCTTTTAGGTTACCTCTGGTGCTGGGCAAAAATCCAGGACCAAACGCTCAATTACAATACCGAACAACGTTTCCTTGTCTCGCACCGCGAACTAGTTCAAAGTAACTAGTTCTACTGTGCGGGAAAAATCAAGCATTCCTTGACATTGGCGAAATTAAATTAAATTAAATTAGTCACAAATCAGGTGAGCCATATTGCCCTCAAATCAAGAATCAATATCTGTGTCTACCCCTCAGCATTCCTCATGAGCCAACAATTTGCAACTTAAGCACTGGATCCACGACTCTCCTCTCGTGTCCATGGAATAGAGAGCTTCACAGTATAAACACTTGGCATCAGAGCCGTTACTTCTGTCTGGACTCTCATCAGAACTATCATCGTTCATAGGCTCATTATCTTCCTCTGAGCTTGACATTTAATTTTATAACTCCTTCGTCTTTAACTTCTTAACCCTCCCTTTTTGTTTTTTACCTTTATTGATAGAGGCTTTGTTGATTTTATCATCTTTCTTCTTTAATGAGTCTTGTAAGTCTTTTTTATATGGAGATGGTGGTTGGTGTTTGTTTACAATTAGTTAACTACCTAAACAAATAGACTACAGTGTGAACCGAAGCCACTCACTTCGCTCCTTCCTATTTTAATGGATTTACCAGCAGTCTTACTTAATGAAACGAGTGTTAATTGTTTCTTCTCCCTCGAAGTCTCCACTAGAGCGTGTCTACTAGGGTACTTATTATTAAATTAAAATTAAATTAAATTTATTTCTTAATAAAAATTTACATCATAGGCGTAAGTACATGTTATATAGCAAAAGCTGTGAGAAACTGGAGACTGAATTAGGTGAACTGTGTTACAGATCTCCAGTCACCCACTACCTGGACAGAATTTATACGCACCGAAAATACAGACCATTATTACAATAAATAAGAAATTAATATTGATGTCAGTATTAAAGTTTTGCAGAATAGTGATTATAAGTTAACAATGTAAGTACCATCGCAGGTTCAATAGTCAATTTTAACTATCGTCGAATCTATCTAAACCTACAACATAAATTTCATCAAAATCGGTCTAGCCGTTAGGAGATCGGTGACAAACAAATTTATAAACGGCTCGACCGTTTTTGATGAAAATAATAGTTTATGTTCACCTGAACATAAAGTATTAATTTCATCAAAACAGTCACAAACCCAAATCCTCAAACCCACCTGTTTACACAGATTGTTTACATTTACAATTGGACTAGGTAGGTGGTGCTACTGTGGCGGTACCTACTAATTTCACCGGAACCGCAACGCCCCAATTGTAAATCTAAACCATTTTCAAATCCACCTGAATACACACTATAAACTTCATCATAATCGGTCAAGTTGTTTAGTAGGAGTTCAGTAACAAATGACCTTTCAATATTGAAGCGGTACAAAGTACGACGAGACCGCTACTTTAAAATAAAACATGCAAGAATCGAATATTATTTCTGAACACCTCTTTAATTTTATAATAATTATGTAAATAGGTAGGTAATATGGGGACCTAGTGCGGTGCAGAACAGATTACATACTTTAAAGTTGGACCACTTTACTACGATACATTTAAAGATATTACTGCGACTGGCGCGTGTCTTCTAATAGGTAAATGCTATTAGCTCAGATAGTATGTAGGTAACCTAAAAAGAACGCTGGGCGAGTGGAGGGGTGTTTGCGCCTCGGTACTCTCGCTCTTACTCGCTGTTACCGCCATATCCGTAAATCTTACTCTTTTTAAGTGACGCGAGGTATACCTACTATATCTACCAACAAAATATAAATAACAACGCTAGACGTTTCAATACTATAAGTTGGACCCTTACGGTACAATTAACGTATGAAACGTATAACAATTATTTTTGTGTAGTATATAAAGAATTCCAATAAAAATATAATGAATAACATTGCAGCCGATGTGTAATACCCATACAATAAATTTTGCATATCGCCCATTGTCAATGGTTTAGTTGGTGGCTCTTCTTTTATTGCGGCGAACCTGTAACTCTCCCATTTTTTAATAAGTCCAGCCTCATAAAAACTAACCAAATTCTTATCAAACATTTCCGTTAAAGGCGAATGCTTTGTAAATAAAATAGTCAAATAATGACTGTGAATCCGATCTTTTTCGGCGACGTGTAAATATTGTTCTCCCTGGTCATTCAGCCGGTTTCTTTCTAAATAACGACCCATAGAACAATCTACAAGACAAAAACGACGAGGATCTACAGATAAACGTCTGACACATTCGTAGAGATCTTGAATGGGAACTAGCCTAGAATTTATTATACGGAAAGTTTCCTCGGTATCGGGAAGTATTAGGTCTGGAGATGACACACCATAAAATGAATATCCTTTCTCAATCATATCCTCGAAGGTGTCCACTTCTTTACCTCGTTTAACTGCTGTCAATAAGGATATAATAATAGCTTGATTTGCAAAATTTAATATGAAGAAGCTCCATATAAATATGGTTAAGAAAAGACGAAAGGAACTTCGCTGCGGTGGGTTGCACAAAGTTATTAACAATACATTTCTGAATGCGTTCAGTAAATCTTTTCCAATTTGATCGTAACTAAAACGCCTCTTTTCTATTGCCTGATAAATTGCAAATATAGCCCAAACACCCAAAAAGCAAAAAATAAATTGAATAATTTTGCCTTGGTTAGCAAGAAAGGTTTTACTATCGAAAATTGATGTATCGAATCCTGCTCTGTGTGACATGATACAGACACCGCTCTCTTTAAACGGGAATGAGTAGTCCACTTCTACTACAGCCACATCGAATAAATAAATGGGTCCTAGATAAGCGTCCGCTTTTCTAAATGCAAAACCGAATAACAACTCGATATTGCGTTCAAAATTGAATTGGGCCTTAATATCGTTGGCGCTAGGTGTGAGATCTAGAGTGAAATTCAAGAGTTTAGACATTGCAGTCCAGATTCTGCCATCTCTAGATCTTAGAGTGTAATTGCCGTCTCCATTGTCATCTATGATGAGAAATGGTTCCACCTCAGTAGTGAATACTCTGAACTTGAAACCATGAAAATTCTTCGCTTTATCTTCAAATAAATTTAACTTCTTAATGCTTTCGATATTATTATATGGGATTGCATGTCTACTAAAGCCAATGCAAGTACCAAGATTATTGCCTCGCACTTTAGATGTTGTAGTAATGTTGTGACAGTTATGAACACAAGTAAATCCTTCATTGAATCCTGAAATAGGCATTCCTATTTTTCTAGTTGTCCAACATCCATAAATATGATCGAGCCTGTAGAATTCGCTTGTATAAGGAGTGTAATGAGATACTAACAATACTTCTTTGCTATCATCATATTGGACTATTATGGTGTTTATGGCTTTATAGTACCACAAACTGAAATATAACTTGGCAAGAATTTCTATTTCTTTTTCATGGTAATATATTAGAATGTTCGAGTGTGGATGCCAATACGGTGATTCCCGTAGTTTCAATATCGTATCTTCATAAGCGTCAATGATTAGTAGATTTACTATTATAGTATTTGCATAGTATCTCACAACATCGCCTATGTCTCTATCTTCGTCGCTTATATTTAATATAGCACTTGGGTGTGATATATTCTGTAATTTTATATAAATATCATCAGGAAAATTCCCAAAGTAGACGATTGTTGACCAACCGTTCGTTTTTAAATGCCATGTGACTATATCGACCTGAAAAGAAAAATAAACCGGTTGACACTACACAATGCAGTCAAATACCAGCAAACATAAATTTAATTAATATTTTTTAGAATAGAGTAAGCTTGGCAGTCTGACTTTCAATAATGTTCTTTACCACAATGTTATTGGATCTTTGCACATGATCCGTCAGTCGCACTTGCGAGAACCTGATTAATAAATGAATTCGGTGACAGATTCCCCCTCCTTAGTCCTATCGACTCTGTTATAGACTTGGAGCCCATGACTGGCTGACATACCTAACGTTTTAAGGCTGGAAAATAGGCTTGTGTCCCCTATGAAAAAATCGGATTGATGTAGGTACCTATGTTTCTTATGACTATTTCCAATGAATAGATAACAAAAAGTGATATAAATTGGTACACAGAATAAAGATTACTATTATTTTTAGAAAATAAGTTTGGAATAATAAGGCATTCAGTCACGTGACATCAAACACCAATCAGAAAATATGACGTCACAGCTTGCACTCTGACCACAGAGTAAGTATGTATGAACTCTGACTTATTGTGTCAAGTTGTGTCTGTGATATTGTGTAATTTAATTGTTCGTACGTTTTCACAGATTTCCTCAGTAAAAGTTCCTCAAACGAAATATCAATATAAATCGACATGGAGACAGGATTTACCAAGGCAAATAGCAGTAATATGCCCAAAATCGACACATGTATAAACCATTTGTTCGGAGTTTTAATACTCGTACTAGATAGATGTAATAAAACGGATTCATTTTTAATCCAAAGAGAATATAATCACTACGTTTTAATTAAGGAAAACCGAGGAACAATAACATTGTCAAACACTTGATTTGTTTCCCAACCTGTGACTTCACCCAAGACGCCATGACAGATTGGAGCGTTTTCGTTACAAATTTAAATACATTTTTTAAATCGCCAAATAAACTATGTACCTACCTAAATGATTGTTTTAAATCAAAATAATAAATTTTTGTGACTATATAGATTCAAAACTACAGAATTAATAAATTTTTGAAATTTGGGACACAAGCCTATTCTCAGAGCATGTTCCCAACGCAGGTTGCAGGTGTGGTTGCCTTGAGCCCTGAAGGTCTCGATTGGACTGTTACTGTGAACTGTAAAAATTAAATAAACCATACAGAAGTACACTCACAATCATATTTATACGTTGAGCTTCCAAATTTGGTTCAGTTTTAATTAAGTGCTGTAATTGCCCCATTGTACTGTGAAAATAAAGAATTATATAAAGCCAAAATAACTTCATATTCAATTCGAAACTCCACGCGACACTGACGATAGTCTGATTTATAAAACATTGAAACATTACTTCTAAAAACTAATTTAGAGATAGTACCTCCTTACCGCCTATACTTATTATGTCACTAGCTAATACATGCGGCTCCGTTCACGTAGTTTGCCTGTTCTCAATTCCCATGGGAACACATTCATCATCTACCTGCCCTTATCTCAATTATTTGGGGTCGGCGCAACAAGTCTTTCTCCACACATCTCTGTCGGACGTCATCTCTTCAGTCACTCCTCTCCTTGTCATATCCTCTTTTACACATTCCATCCATCTTTTCTTTGGCCTACCTCTACTTCTTAAACCCTATACAGTCATACTTTGCACCTTTCTAACGACATTGCTTTCCTCTCTTCTCATAGCATGTCCATACCATGACAACCGCTCGCTTCTCAATTTTCCATTCACTGGTGCAACTTTCAAACTTCCTCTAATATACTCGTTCCTTACCCTATCCATTCTTGTCACACCACACATCCATCTTAACATTCGCATCTCCGCTACATGCAATTGTCTTTCATCCGTCGCTTTTACGGCCAAACATGAAAGTCCACGGGAACACATTACCAGGATAAAAAGTACTGTACAAGGATAATACAGCAATTTTTTTTTACTTATTCTCACACGACGTCATCTAGCACAAATTAAGTTAATATAAGCTTGTGCTATGGGATCTATATAGACTGATAAACATACTTATACACTTCTTTCTTTATTACACATAGGAAATACCTAAACTCTGAAACAAACATTTATGGATCACATAAATAATTTGATTCGACCCGGAATCGAACCTGGGACCTTAGGGACGGCAGTGGCATACTCATACCGAGGCAGTCTATAATGTATTAGAGAAAGAATTTTCGAAATATGTTCAGTAAATCCAGAAATTACCCACCCTTATATATATATATATATTAGTATACATATAATTTACAGACAGATTATTATCAGTGTAATTTACAAAATGGACGTATATTATTTAAGAATAGATTACCATTCGATGTGAATATTATGTTCATAGATTAATAATAAAATATGTTACGACATTACATTTAGACTTACTAATTAACTGATAATAGTAGTTTACGAAACTGTTACATAAAAAGGGGTAGAACACAAGGTTTTAAAGAAACGAGCCTCGGCGAGTTTCTTTATAGTATCCTACGAGTGTTCTAATACCTAGTAATGTGCAGTTTACACTACTTTATTTAATCTCATACGTTTAGGCATTTTGACAAACACAAACCTGAAGAAGTTATAGACAATATAGCGGCAAAACTCGACATGGCGGTATGGTTGATAGACCTTAGCCTTTTATTGCAAGTAGAATTTTATCATTATGTACATTTTAGTCAACACAGTAAGGCTCTTAGGTCAAAACTAAAAGAACCGGTTAAGGAACCACCCTAACAAACTGGCTTCTGAGCTAATTAATATTAGCTACCACAAACGCCTCAAGCTATATCAGCTATATACTGAGAAGGCTGCTACCGCTGGGGAGCACCTTTGGCTTGACACTAAACGCACAACAGATCCGCTCATTGGCTTGACACTAAGGCCGGGTTTCCACTGACGCGGAGCGGCGCGGAGAGGAGCTTAGCGGTGCACGAATTGACCAATAACTATGCTCTAAATCTCCGCTCCGCTTCAATGGAAACAGCACGAGCGGGGTGGAACAGAGCTAAGCGGATATTCATAATAAAAATACAGTGAGGCGATGCGGTGCGGAGGACAACGAGCATTGGGGTGCGGAGCGGAGTACAGCGGGGTGGTGCTGTGCGGAGGACAGCGGGGCGGTGCTGTGCGGAGGACAGCGGGGCGGTGCTGTGCGGAGGACAGCGGGGCGGTGCTGTGCGGAGGACAGTGGGGTGGTGCGGAGGACAGTTTTACAACGACAACATGACGTATGGTCTTTCTGAGAGATTGAGTGTAACTGAGCGCAAAAATGCGCGATTCCAAAAGTATGCTCCGCTTCGCTCCGCTCCATTCCGCTCCGCTTCAGTGAAAACACTGACCACTTTTCAACGCTCTTCACCGCTCCTCTCCGTCCAGCTCCGCTTCAGTGGAAACACCGACCACTTTTCACCGCTCTTCACCGCTCCTCTCCGCCCAGCTCCGCTTCAGTGGAAACACTGACCACTTTTCACCGCTCTTCACCACTCCTCTCCGCCCTGCTCCGCGTCAGTGGAAACGCGGCCTAAACGCACAACAGATCCGCTCATAGTCAATAACTGATCGCAGATAATAGTAACAAAAAAAATGTACATTCATAGTACCGTTGTCATAATCAAAGGCTTCATATTATGTCAACTTTTGAAATCATAATTCGAATTTTTCGTCATGAGAGTAGATAAACATAATTTTATAAATCATAATTAAATTAAATAAAATACTTGAAAAAATAAGCATGTGTTCAGAATTTATACATTTGGAAGAGTTTGGAAACAGACTTACTTAGAACATAATTTGGAGCCGGGTTGTTTTCTTGTTAATCGATTCAATCGAAATAAAGCAATATAAAACTTAAGTACTATTTACATATAATTAATAACAACGATAATTTGTACATATTAAAATGAAAGACCAAAAATTATGTTAATGCTAATTTTAACTCTTAAAACCCTGTAGTTGTTATATAATAAACGTCAACAAACGCACAAAATTGAGAAAAAATGCGAAAACGTGCCTTCGTATTTTTCAGATTTAACCCAATAAATCAACACAAATTGATAAAAAGAAACACTTTTTGAACACTGAAAAAACCAATAATTATAATTTTGTACTTTTTTTTGTACCTTTACAAACAAAGACTTCCCCTTTTAAAGCCCTAAAATCTAGATATGTTTTACGTAAATTCTCCATAGAAAAATGTATGAAAAATCATTCGCGTCGCGATTGTACGATACTCGCCAGTGCCCCATAGAATTTCAAAGCGACTCCACGCGTGTCGGATGCTCCAGCAAAATTACGTGTTGTGAATTTGTGTTTTTTGTGAAAAACTGTAAGTACAATATTTTTATAACTGATTTACTTTCAGTAAGTAGAAAGTACCGATATAATGAAAGTCTGAAAGAAAACCATGATGGAACTAGATATAAATCGTAAGAAATACAAAATTATTTACTTTGTTGAGTAGGTCATTTTATGAACCTTGTAAAGTAGGTATCAACTCAGGCTTGAAACAATCAAAGCCCTGCCCACTTTATTTTCTCGAGATATGAACTGGCGGGGTATGACAGGGTATACTATAACTTTATACTACTATAACTTTCAATCATCTAGTTCTCTGCACGACATACATAGATTTTTCAACATGATAAAGGCAATAGGTATCATAAACGTATTGGTAATCGAGGGTCTCTTTTCGCAGGATAATTTGCTGAGTGCCATGCCACCGAAAAGAAAATTTAGTACGCATTATAAAACACGTTTTTATAATGCGTACTAAATTTTTAAAAATTTTTTTAAAAAAGCCAAAAGATCTCGGAATAAAATGTAAGTTCCTCCCTACTTATTTATTTATCTGCCTACTTGACTACGTCTTGTCTAAATACCTAGAAAAAATTTACGAGATTTGTGTTAGTGTCAAGTAAAAATCCTAGTTTTATTACTTTTATTTGTGTGTATGCTTATCATGTCTTAGTAGTAATAATAATATAATCTATTTGCATTTTGAACAGGGTAGGTACATTACAAAGCAGGTACAATGATTTGGATCGCCTGATTCAGACATATACCTACAATAGCATGTAAATATTGATTTGACATGTAATTAGATAGGTACACAATCAGAAATTGCACGGCCGCGCGCTGCTTTGACGACATACAATAAATACATACTCGTAGTTGGAATTTTAGGTAAGTAGAATACAAAAAGGTCAGTCCGGACCTGCTCTTGATTGTTTATTATAAATAGAAAATCATAAAAATTGTGTCTCAAACTACTCTTATTTATTTATCTAGTAATTAGGATCATTTTATAACGAAAACTACTCTTAGAATATTTTACAAATAGGCAGTCGTTTATTTCCAATAATTCAACATTTTTGTTATGCTATAAATATTCCACTTCAATAACAATAACTCAACGTGGAACGTTTGTCGCAAAATATTTTCAAAATCGCGGTCTCTCTGGGTCATTCACCCGCCCGTCGGGTGATTCAGAAACCAATAGCGCTGCTGTCGCTCAAAATCGACTTCGTCCGAGCGCGATCTTGGCCCTTAAGAGGAAAGTAAACTCATGATTTAATAAAATAACAAATAATGTTCATTTGATCTATATTATTATATGCCTCCTATATCGTCCTTAGAACTATATAACAACTTTGTACATATTAAAAATGCATAAAACCTTTAGTCTACTTAAACACCGCGAACTAGTTCAAAGTAACTAGTTCTTCTGTGCGGGAAAAATCAAGCATTCCTTGACATTGGCGAAATCATCGATGAACATCGATGGAGCAACGTTTTAAAAAAACAAGAAGAAGACATTTAAGCTTCAAAATGATTAATTTGGCTACGTTTTGTTCCGAAACGAAAAGTGGTCATGTAAAGGAACCCTTTTTGTGGTGTGGTTGGTGTTTGTTTACAATTAGTTAACTACCTAAACAAATAGACTGTAGTGTGAACAGGGCTTTAACAATAGACTACAGTGTGAACAGGGCTTTAACATGACGTCAACTCTTTAGTTAATTTCTCGATGTCAGATAATCTTGCAGCTGTTGCCAAGCGCGGTCGATCTGCGCCTGTGTATAGTCATAGCTCCAGTACGGACTAAACACAACATTAGCTATAGCTATTTGTTCTAGATTCGACGGCTGAGCGTCCACCCTTTGTGCTGCTTCCTCTTCTGATAACTTATTGCGCTGTTGTATTCTCTTGATAGCCTGAAATACCGATACTATATTTTCCACTGGAATACTATACCTTCGTGTGTCACCAGAGACCCCGCAGCAATGGACATAGGAGTAGCCGCGGTCTCGCAAATTAAAAAAAAAAAAAACGATACTATATTTTACAATTGACTATAGTTATTTAGATAGAAATTCTAAATCACAAACACTGATAATATGTCATCGGCAAGACTCGAACCCGCGGCCACGATACACTGGTAACGTAGTTCGGCAGAATTCCGGTAGGTGGCTCCAACGCTATCCTTAATAGTCATCATTCACCGAGCTTTTTCCCAACTAAAGTTGGGGTCGGCTTTCCAGTCTAACTGCGATTCGGCTGAACATCGATATTTTCCGTGAAGCGACTGCCATCTGACCTCCACAACCCATGGGCGACATCGAAGTTCTGTAGTTAGACCGCGAGGATTTTTGATTTAGGGCTCCAACTACCCCTAACGACTGCCATAGATGTTTGTATGACAACCGGGACCGACGGCTTAACGTGTTCTCCGAGGCACGGAGGGGTCTCAGTGTCTTAAGAAATGGTTACCCATCCTAAGACCGGCCTGACTCGATGTTGATGACACCTTTGCAATGTGTTATCCTTAATAGTGCGATCTAGAAATTTAATGATTTATGAAAATATGAAGCAAAGATTGGATGATGTCGGTATGATCATCGTAGTTCAGTAGTCAGAGCATTCTCCTTTTTAGGGAAAGGCCGCGGGTTCGAGTGAGAATCAAACTTATAGCTTTCAAATACAGAAATATGACGAAAGCTATTATTTAACTAATTAAATATACCTAATATTTTCCTACCGTATTCTTATTTTATTTTTATAATATTAATTATACTCATTTATTTTTGTGTATGATATTTGTTTGTATGATGTACCAAACCATTCTCTTTTGGTAATAAGTTTGTGTATTTTTATGTATTTACTAGTGGTCGCCCGCGACTTCGTCCGCGTGGTAATTTGGATTTTTTCCCGTTCCCGTCGCGCCGCGTCATATTTTGAACAATTCACACAATATCTTTATAAATTGTAGCCTATGTATTATTCTGATATATAAGCTATATTATTGTAAAGTTTCATTAAAATCCATTCAGTAGTTTTTACGTGAAAGAGTAACAAACATCCATCCATCCATACATACTTACATACTCACAAACTTTCGCGTTTATAATATTAGTAGGATTTAGTAAGATTGTATGTTACGCATTATTATTTGTATTTTCTCCTCTCTAAGTAATGTAACGCGGTGTTTGCTTGTCTTCTCTCTCATGTAAAATCTGTAATATTTATTACTCTGGGTCTGCTAGAAGATAAGTCATCCATAGAATTAAGCATGCCTTTGTGCATATTGATCTTAAACTACCGATGTATGGTTAATTTTTATGTGAACAATAAATAAAAAAAAAAAGATTACATTGGGGGCCTAGTAAGATCTTAGAGGCTCAAGTCGACCTCACCTGAAAATTGTGCACCTACCGATCAACAGATAAAGCTCTGGCAAACATGAAGTACCCAGTTAGCAGTAACAGCAATAGACTCGTCACCTATTACGTAGGATCAATTTAATAATTGTCGTAATTTGGGACAAAGCATATAAGCCGCACAAGATGACAATGGGATTGGCGGCCATGTTGGTGACGTCATAGTGACGCAGATTAACCTACAACACTGTTTTGTTATCCGCACTTTTCTACGATTGATGACGTCATACACCGTGAGCGGCTTATATTATTGCTTACTCCTCGGAAAACAGGCGAGTGTGTTTGTGCGTAAGTGTGCATGTATGCGTGTGTGTGTGTGGAAACCCGTAGCTCTATCGTCAGGTTGTGGCTTTCCAGTTCTTGGTTTCCAGGAACTTCTCATTCCAGGTCCAGTATTAGAAAATAAAGAATGCGAATATACCCACATCGAAACTTTACCCACCTCATCCCTGGGTATAAAGACAGTCCACAACTGGTGACAGTATTGATACCACTTGGCTTTTATAAGTACCGCTGCCTCCATCACAACAATTTGATAGCCTTCTTGTCCCAAGGCTTGGATACGACGCTGGGCTTCTGCGATCACCTCCGGCCATACTAGACTGTTTAGTTTGTTCAGTTGTTCCTAAAAACACGAAACAATAAAGAAATGCCCACGTTGTACATATACTATCTATATATATAAATGGGGGGCTCGTGGTCTAGTGATAACCGACAATGTTAACACATTGCAAAGGTTAAGCAACATCGACTCAGGCCGGTCTTAGGATGGGTGACCATTTCTTAAGACATTGAGACCCCTCCGTGCCTCGGAAAGCACGTTAAGCCGTCGGTCCCGGTTGTCATACTAACATCTATATATATAACGGCCTAAATCAAAAATCCGACCGGTCTAAATACAGAACTTCGATATCGCCCATGGGTTGTGAAGGTCAGATGGCAGTCGCTTCACGGAAAATATCTAAGTTCAGCCGAATCGCATTTAGACTGGAAAGCCGACCCCAACTTTAGTTGGGAAAAGGCTCGGTGAATGATGACTATTAAGGATAGCGTTGGAGCCACCTGGGTTATCAATTATTATAGCTTTCTTTATTCCGTGATTGTGACATATTCCTTTGCTCTTTTGTAGTTCTGTAGTCCTAGTACTTTTGTTGTTTGTGTATCTTATGATAGAGAGTTAAGGGACCCAAGCGGCTCTGGTAAGATATATCCATAATGATATTTTTTTTTTGTCCCGATGAAAAATAAAGAAATGTGTCAACAGGTGCACCGAGTACAGATGAAAATGATTGTCCATTATAAAAGACACAAACCTCAAATGTACCAGGAATACATAACAACATAAGAGCCTTCAAGATTAGAGAGACACCATAATATAAAGTCATAAAATAATAATATTTTAAAGGGTTATAAAACCAAAACATTGAAGCAGTACCACGGGCTACAAAGGAATATGTCACAATCACGGAACAAAGAAAGCTATAATAATTGATAACCCAGACATTCATACTATTCCTAGAACATAACTCATAAATATTACAGATATATACGTACCTACGTCAATATAATATCAAAGGCTCGGTGCATCTCTTTGGTAGTGTAATGGGTATTAAAAAATACCCTTGACACCAACAGTGGTGCAAGACGGTGGTGTCAAGGGTCCTTCACGATATGTAGGTAGATATACTTAAATTATTTTTAATGTAGGTATGCCTTGTCAAAGTTTTGTCTCGTTTGAATATAGATCTACAAGAGGCGGATACCTCGAAGGTCCCAAGATCGATCACCATGTTGTTTTAAGTTCTTATATCAACTGGTTGTTACAGTAAAAGCCACGCTTAGTTTGAAACTAGATAGAGATGTGTTAAACTCTTCATCATCCACAGAGCCTTTTCAGTTGGGGTCGGCTTTCCAGTCTAACTGCGATTTGGCTGAACTTCGATATTTCACGTGAAGCGACTGCCATCTGACCTCCACAACCCATGGGCGATATCGAAGTTCTGTAGTTAGAACGGTCGGATTTTTGAATTAGGGCTCCAACTACCCTTAACGAATACCATAGATGTTCCTATGAAAACCGGGACCGACGGCTTAACGTGCTCTCCGAGGCACGGTTGGGTCTCAATGTCTTAAGAAATTGTCACCCATCCTAAGACCGGCCAGGCTAGATGTTGCTTAACCTTTTTTAAATATAAACATAACATATAAAAAAGTATATATACTCGTACATAATTTTAGGGTACCATACTCAAAAGGTTAAAACGGGAATCTGTTAAACAATTACAGAGACTTCACTGTCCGTCCGTCCGTCTGTCTTAGGCTGTGTATCTCATGAACCGTGATAGTTATAAAGTTAAAATTTTCACAGATGATGTATCTCTGTTGCCTCTATAGCAACAAATACTAAAAAACAGAATTTAATAAATATTTAAGGGGGTTCCTATACAACAAACGTGTTTTTTTATCGTTTTCGTACGGAACCCTTGTGCGCGAGTGCAATTCGCACTTAGCCGGTTTTTTTTTGTAATTGTGAGAAGAAGATAAACATTTCCTACCTTGTCCCCGAATACGATTTGTCCCAATTTCCTTCTGTCAACCTCACCGGATGTCGTGATAATATCTTTACCAAAGTTATCAGCTAAGGTACTGTTGAGCGGCAGTCCTGGCTTGTACAGTTCGTGGGCTATCAAATCACAGTCCACGATAGCAGCACCTTTTTCCCTGTAACAAGAAAATATTGGGCGTCATTAGGCAACAAGCTGAATTATAACACGCTAGTAAGGCGCTGTTCAGACAACGCTATAGTATATAGCTCATAACAGAACAATATCGCGCACCTGTATAGTACAGCTAAGTATAGTAATTCATACAGGGTCTTCTAGTGCAGATACCAGTCTCTCACATACAGTTTTGTGTTTCAAATGTACCTAAGTTAAGTTTTTGCTATTTATATTTATGTGAGAGAACAAAAAAATAAAGTCTAATATTATCTTATAGTAATGTATGGTGCGCGATATTGTTCTGCTATAAGCTATATATTATAGCCTAGATTGAACGGGCGACGTTTATTTCGACTGACATGTAGGATAAGACCTTAATCCTGAAAAAAAAACGAGCAGCACAATTCCGTGTTGATCAGGCCTTAGTGCGGGGCAGAGGTGTCACTGTCATACTGTCGGGAACGTCTTAGCCAGAACTGAGCGTTTTAAACGATCTTTCCTCTGCCGAACTATAAAAGGCCTGCAATAATCTGCTTGCACAAGTGTTACCTGCCTCTTACAATGTCATTTTGCCGCCAACTTCAGGGCTACTTTCGATAATACTATGAAATTGGCCTCCAATCGCTAGATGTCGTCTCCATCAGGGAAGCAACGTCATAGCGTCATAAAAAAACGTCGGGTGAAAACCTAGTGCTCTATGAAATGTAGTAAAACTTGTCCAGCCGTGACCTACCCATGTGCATAGGTTTACCTACAGTTTTATTGCTAAGTAGGTACTTACTTCAACTTAAGTGCAATGTTAGACTTCCCACTGCCGATGCCTCCAGCTAAACCGATGACGTATGGCCAATCAGGTATATTCGGATTCGACTGTAAATATAAGCTTGAATAAGGTACAGAAATCTTAAAAATCTATGTTTGCTAAGGTGTCTGCCTTATTCATATCTTGGAGGTCAAAGTTGTTCTAGCTTGCACGCGGCGCATCTGTTCAAACAAAAAAGTTGCTTTGCTCGGTCAGTCAATAGTAATAATAATAACTACATATTTTAAAACTTAGTCACGACTACACCCATTTTTATTTTATTTTATTTACATATGTACGTGTACACACATATCGGGAAAACAATAGAGAAATAGCATATAGTACAAAAGCACCACTTATTTCAATCGAAATCTCTTCCAGTGGGCCAGGGGATGGAAATGCTAGGTAGAATAAAGTTAAAGTGTGAGTAGATTGGTTGAAACAAATTCATGCTGTTTTCACTACATAATGGATAGGAAAATACAAGGAACAGGAAAATAAAATCAAGAAAAACTTTAACAAACTATACAATCTAAAACTAAAAACTAAAGTAAATATGTAAAGCAGGGAGTCTTAGGCAGAGTGCCCATAGCACAGGCAGCATTCCCGCGCTGAATTGCCAATGAGAGTCTTTGCGCGAGATAGCTGCCTGCGCGGGGATCACCAGTCTCTTCCCTCAGACGCTTGCTGAGTTCCGTGAAGAGCTGATAGAGTGGTTCTCTAAGATTTTAGTATATAATTTGTCAAGGGTGAAGCCGCTTGTATAATATTATAGTAGGTACAGATATATATACCACAGGAGATTTGAGCAACCTGCCCAAAAGTCTCATCCTCTGATTGCTGGAGCTGACTTTATTCTCCTCCTCGCTATGTTTATTCGGATCGTGATCAGCCGCGAGTCTGATCACGTGGACGTCCATGGCCGCTAGACCAGCCAGTACTCGTTCCTCGTTTATTTTATTAGCGCCTTTCACTGTCTCTTCACTTACTATGATTAACTAGAAACAAAATGGTAAGTAGTTTCAAGTATTTATAGTGTTAGGAGGTAGAATAGTCGGGAATAGCTCGGTCAGTCGTTTTCCAACTCTAACATGTCTTAAGTAATTGCTGTCGGTTGTTCTAAAGTCATATGGCCCTGTTTAGAGTAGTTTACGTGTAGTTCAAGTTAGTATCGGATATTGCAAATACAAGTTGTGTAATTGTTACTGTTAAAGCTAATGTTTACTTTTGTATAAAATCCTGACTTACTTATTTCTTGTGAATAAACCTTTCTTTTAATTTATTCTGCCTTTGACACGGGATGTTCTCAATTCGACTGTATTTGTTTTTTTATACTATTTATGATATCAAGAATTAAACGCGTTATTTACCTTATGTTTGGCCTGACGTTTTACAAAGGTAAATTACCCGAAGAGGCCACACAGGTGGCCAAAGT